>JADFUC010001193.1:0-111622 GCA_019722365.1 Lithospermum erythrorhizon | reverse complement strand
GACATCCGTATCCCATCTCCAAAGGTTTCAACCTAGAGTTTACATCATCAAGAATAATCATTACTATCACAAAAGATACACTCTACTCAACCACCGAACTCTTAATTAAACATTATTAACAGATAACTCAAACTCTTTTCTTATTCAGCCTCGATTTGTATTCACCCCGACTTACTTACCATTTCTAATCAAACCTACGTTCCACATTTCCTGATAATCACACATCTTATTCAACCGGTATCTTTACTTATAAACCATTGATATTCTTTACAACTCACCCTCGAGTATATCATATATTAATTCATCACTCCTTTATCCTTAATTAATTTCCGCCATAAAATCTCATTTAGCAATCGTATCACCACATCAACTATTAAGACATTTCCCAAAATATATGATTCCTAATATAACACATCTTAATCAAATACCACAAAACACAGAATGCAAAGTAGTCTCGTAGCACTCGTACGAGCGTCAACTTAAATCTTCAAGGCCTCAATAAATAACGGATTCGAAAAAGAAATGAACTCAAACCGTAAAACGCCCACACACAACACACCCTATAACCTCAACCTAGGCACATAACCACACAAGCACACCGGCGAAACATAAACCTAGGCTCGATACCAAATTGTAACGACCCGCCCTGTGTGGCCTCCGAGGCCCCGTCAACCTCAGATAGTCGAGTCACCAACACGGATAACAATAAAAACATCATAAATAAATAATATAACTCTCGTCCATCGAAGTAACTAAATCCAACAAGAAGACAAACAACATCGAACTCATAATATAAATACACATCAAACAATTTGTTATACAACTCGAGTCAATAATAATTATATACAACGGAAACTTCAAGCAAGATAAAAGTACGATTGTCGAGGTCTCAAGCCACCATCGCCATCCCGCTGCACGCTAGCCTACTGGCCACCCATATCGGTCATTCCAACAACCTAGGCATGAAACTCTCATAAAGAAATAGGAGTCGCCTAAAAAGTCGAAAGTGAAAAATAACAGTAATGGTTAACCACTGATCGCCTCAAGGTAAAATTTAGATTTCAATTACTTTTAGAGACTATATACTCCTTAAGAGTATTATTTTATAAGGCCTACTATGTACAAACCTTTCCCATTGGCTTTCTAACTAACACCAATAACCCTTACACTCACGCCAACATTCTACTCACAAGCATTCCTTAATACAAGAGGTATTTCTCTATCTGCTATCTTTTCCTCAAGCATACTAATTCCCAATATAATATACACCTCAAACACAATACAACTTTAAATATATATCTTTAACCTCTCTCGGCACCTATGTATATATAACTCTAATCAATCACTTATCTTTAGTTCACTTTAAAGTACTACTCCCCATTTACAATCATACTCCTCCTATGACACTAATGTTCCCTGTAAGACTTTCCAAATATATGCATTTCTTAATTACACTGAGTTAAATATATCTTACACACAGATAACCTAAGTACGTATTTATCTTCCTGTGATTTAGTATACGGAACTTATTTACCTCCATGTAATGTCGTGGTTGGACAAGACTTCTATATTCTAGCACATTTCAATCCATTTTTTCCAATCTATATATATAAAAATATCATCAAATATCATCGATGATTAGCATATAAACTTCGCTTATACTTCGCCTCCTAATGTTCTCATTCTAGTGTATCTCATCCATTAACCACTTCAGATATATATAACATATCCACAACAAGACAGTAATGCCGGCAAGGCTACAACTGACAGTAAATACCGTATCCTGAATACAAAATAGTTGCCGACAAGGCTAACATCATAATAAATGAAGTACAATCATCAAAGCACTGTTGACAGCACAACAACAAGATTGTGAATAGACATCGTAGTCAAATATGAATAGAATACGTATACAGATTATCGATAAAGTCATACAACATAATTCCACGAAGTCCTCGACATAACACATGAATATACTGTAGGTCTGATAAGCACACAATCACCCAAATGAAATCAATGCATCAACATCGACTATAAATCTAGTCATCACCTTCTATCTCTCATATATCCCCACACAAGTATACCAACCTCTAATGCCGCATATACTGTCTGTCACCTGAATAGATCAATTCGTTAATAAACACCGCCTTATACCTAAGTATAAGGGCCAAACCGCACGCCATACTGTATAAAATACATCGACAATGCACACAAAGAAAGCGATCAAAGAGTTTATACCGCACGCCATACCGCAAGGTGGCCAACCCAGACGCTTAAACAGTAGCCACATCGATAACGACACAAGAAAAGTCGATCAAAGAGAGTCATACCGCACGCTGGCATTGTAAAGATAGGCCAAACCGCACGCCATACCGTAGTGATAGTGGCCAAACTCAAAGCGGAGTACCGTAGAAGATAAAAATACATCGACAACGCATACACAAAGCCGATCAAGAGTCATACCGCAGACGCTATACGAGTATGTGCCAAACCGCACGCGCTATGACTGTGAAGATAAAATACACGACAACGCACACAAAGAAAGCCGATCAAAAAGCAGAAGTCATACCGCACGTTTATACCATAAAAGATAGCTAAACCGCACGCTATAAGAGCAGTGGGCCAAACCGCACGCTATGCACCGTAGTATAGGCCACATCGGTAATGCACACAAAGAAAGCGATCAAACAGAGCCACCGCACGCTATACCAGAGTATGGCCATTAAACCGCACGCTTATACCAGAAGATAAGTGGGCCACATCGACAATGCACACAAAGAAAGTTTTATCAAAGTAGGAAATATACCGCACGCTATACCGTAGTATGTGTAATAATACCACATATCCCCGCAAGCGTAAGCAGAAATTTCACCTAACTCTAGTAATTCAAATCTATAGGTCACCCTCGACACTCAAGTCCTCAAACTCACGCATAACCCCAAACAACCACTTACCCCAAACGTATTATAAAGACATTCAAAACATCCCACACCCAGAATCAATCACAATCGCCGACAAGGCCACATGAATACCACAAGTGCTTCTATTAAAGCCACATAAATACCACAAGGCCAAGTTATAATATGAATATAAGTTTGGGAGTTCGCTTACTACTTTCTAACTCAAACCATCGGCACGCGATAATAATCACATAATCATATTAGGCTCACATAATCAACAGACAAACTGGCTATAATGATAGCTCATTCCCTAATGCAATCATATCACAAGGACATATATTATTCATTCACACATACTGAGTATTAAGACCAGACACTCTTTTACACATAATTATATTATAAGTATGCGCAATTCATTTAAAAAGTTAAGTACATATGCATGGATTATAAGTACTACCTCATGTATATCAAGAAACCTTTCAAAAGACAATCAAGGTGATCATTTAGTATAATCAAGACTTAATACTATACCGGCGTTTAGAAGATACATAACCAACTCTTAGGGGGAACTATCTCAAACGCCTAACATGACGATAAACCATCTAATTATAATCCCATCGGACACAACCCAATCGATTCTCGCTAAATTCACTCTATCACTTTCTCATTACAAATCGATTCTTATAAGTTATTCTAACTAATCATCAAGTCCATAATTAACAATCTATATCCAAATCTCACCAGTAACTCAATTTAGAATTTTCACTTTTTCGACATAACCCCCTTAAATCCATTTTAAATCACCAATTTAACATAAAAATAACTATAATAAGGTCCCACTATAACCTCCTACACATTTAAAGTCTTATAAAAAATATCCACATAAACAAATAACCGAAAATCTAAAAGTCAACTCGACCATAACGCCCTCAAACGATTCTCTTAAATCATTTAATTCATCACTCAAATGTCGTCACGTAACCCATAACCAACTAAGATGAATAGCAAAAATTCAATTAATAAAGCCAACTAAAAGTCAACTATGTCAAACCCAAGAAATATCTCGAAAGACTTTGAAATTTCTTACCTTAACCTCGAAGAGAATGATGGGAGAACAATATTATACAACCGATCTCGAAGCCTGAGCGATAACGGGGTTATAGAGAAATGGAAATGAAATTTTTAAGTGGGGAGGAAGTAATATTTCTACCATAAATAAAAAATATGACGACGTAAGCTCGCTTGATAACGATGACGTGGAAGATAAGCACGATTAGATATTTAAAACTCGAGACCCGCTCTAAGCTGGTTAATTTCTCCGCTTATCGTATTTAAATCTCCACGAACCCGATTCCAAAGATAAAATCCTTCCATGGCAAACACTACCAAATTATAAATGAAATTCGGCTCAAAAAATTTTACGAAATAATATCATCATCGAAAAATTATACTATTCCCTGGTCTGTCTCAATAATCAAAAAAAATTTTTTTTTTTCCGTAACGGGTTAGTTACAGCCTAGATCCTATGCATAACCAATATAATAATTATAATGGTCAATTATATTATTATATGGCTATTATTGAGTCCGTATAAGCGACACACATACAACGACGCTGAGTTATATTTCATGTATGGAATTAAATCAATGACAAGTTAAATTGGAAAGTTGGACTGAAATCAACGAGACACCCAAACGAGTATTATTTCGATGATCTATAAATACAAATTGATAAAATCAAATCAATTAACTTGTTAATCAATTTGAAGTGTTTAACGAGAGAAGTTCATTAGTAACTTGTTAAGTTACTTACACAACTAAAGAAGTTGGTTAACGGCTTAACAAGTCAACTGATTTAGTTAACGAGTCGAGCTATTCGGGCGAAACTTATAATGGGGTATATATATAAAGAGATGAAATGAAAAACCTAAGTTTTCATTTTCATCCCTTTCTCCTCTAAAACCCGCCGCCCCCCCCTTCATCGTCTCTCAAGAATTTTGAGTCAAGTTTTGACTCAAATTTTCATCCAATAGTTATTTGATTCTAGCAAGTCCAATCGCATGTAGGCTTTCTAACCTCTCAGCGGACTACCTGGCAAGTAATTTAGCATCTGAGGCGCTTAAAGGAACGAAGAGGACTCAAGTGGGAAAGTTGCTCAATATCCACTGCTAACTTTGTAAGTTCTCTATTTATTCATACGTAATATATTTTGTGTGAATATATCGTATTCGTTTTTATACACTTATATGTTTCTGGTTGCTTTTGTTTTATATTTATATTTATATTTGTCATTTAACAAGCTTGCATGTTAATTTCAACAAGAGCGTATCTTGAAGTAGTTCATGAATATAGGCTATCATAGCCTATCCCTTTACCAAACCAATGCTATAACCAAACATATTGAATATAAACAACATTGGTCTTAGACAAATGTCGAGTGGCGTTGATTCACTGACTCGCTGTATATCTCTGTTTACATGGAATGCGAATTGAATATTACGGCTTCTTATATATCAATTTGTTTGTTCACTATGTCTATGTGTTTATATGTCTTAGTTTACATATAACGTGTTGTTTTCTCATCGAGTGAAAAATGAAGTCCGCCCGGGCTACACAATAATTTGAATCCTGGAAGTGTCGGGATGTGAGAGCCTCTCAAGTCTAAATATAAGGTACTATTCGGGCTCGTCGATTGATAATCAAGAAAGATTAATCAACATAATATCGATGATCAACTCTCTTGGGGATCGTAGCAAGCTTCCTCGATCAATCTTATTGGCTATCGCTTGTATTAACCTGAGGAGTCAGATGATCAAAATCATGTAAGATACGTATACGTGTCCTATGATGTTTTCTTAGAACCGTTTAGTTTAACAATTTTAGACCTCGCTGTATATAACTACTTATGTTATATGAGTTGTGGTGCTTTGACCAAACGCTCCGCATTTCAAGAGTGAGATTATGAACGCATACGTCGGGACATAGTAAGTATAACAAGAGGTGTTGATATATATTATAAGGATTTATCCATCCTCGATGGCGCGTAAAGCGTATCTCAGCCTCTCAACGAGTATTGAACTTATTGGTTTACGTGGAGCCATAGTACCTAATTCATCTACCGAGTAAAGAAAGTCGTGGATGCTTTCATGACACACTTCTTACGGTTAGCCCTCAGAATCAGTTTAATGACATGCTGAATTCAGAAAAGTACCGCCCAAGCGACAAATGGGAGCTGAAATCAAAGCATTTTGATTTCTATAATCAGGTTCGTTGCGACATTAGTTGCAATAATTCATTTACTAGCTTTTAAGTAAATGAGAGACATTCAAACTAAGTGTTCAATAAATAGTAATTGTGAATTACTAGAATTGGAACTCACGATAATATCGTGGTTAGCGCCGACAAGGATTCACGCATAACCGATATAATAATTATAACGGTCAATTATATTATTATACGGTTAATATTATTCGAGCCTGTATGCCACACATGCTAACGACGCTGGTAGCTTATATTCCATGTATGGAAATAAATCGAGATTGTTAAATCGGAAATGACGAAATCAAATTCAGAGCACTAATCGAGAGTTTTTGCACAATAATGTAAAATAATACAAATTGGACAAACCGAATAAATTAAATTTTGCTATTAATTGACGGTTTAACGAGGGGCTTATTGGGGGTAACTTGTTAGTTACTTCTACTGCTTAGTAATAAAGCTAGCTTAATCCGCTTAACGAATTAACTATTTATAAAACGAAGCCAAACTATTCGAATCGAAACCAAAAGGACTATAAGCGAAAAAGATTAAATGAAACCTAAGAATTTTCATTATTTCATCCTCTCCTCCACTAAAGAAAGGCCGCCTCTATATTCTCTAGTTTGAGTCTAGTTTCGGCCAAGTTTAATCATCTTGCCCAATCGCGTGATTCAACCGGCTTTACATGATTTAACTGAGGTATTTACTTGAGGCGCCGAAATGTATCTAACTGAGGATCTTTAGACGAAAAGCTTCATCATTTCCGCTGCTTCAGAAAGACTCGCATTCATACTGTATTAATTGCATCAGAGTACAAGCTTGCACTGCTATTATATATTTATTCGATCTTCGCCGTACTTGCTTATTTTGTTTCAATGCCGAGCACTTTCCAACACATATCTAATACTCACTTGCTTGTCAGATACCTAATAAATTTTGATATTATATTAGTATATTATAAAAACATATATAGTACATTGAATTTGATTCATGTTATTTATTGTAACACTAATTATGCGTAACACATATGTTACTCATTCAACAATATTATATTAATCACAAACAACACATGTTATTCTCGATCAATACAAAATGACACTCATAAAGCTTATATATTGTACATAAACTTTAATTATGATGCATAATAAATCTTTATGCACGATTGCACGGTGTATATATCTCATAATAAGTATACAAATTACTCAAGTTTTATAACATATTATTCAGGATTAATCTACATCTAACATTAGTCAAGATTAATGAAAATATTATTCATGGTACACAATTTAGTTAATATTTAACATTAGTCAAGATTAATGAAAATATTAGTCATGGTACATAATTTAACATTATTAACAAGTAATGCAGATGTTACTCATTCAACATTGTAGTAACACTAGGGAAGAATACAAACATTACTCATCACCAGTTAATAAAAATATTCTTATGCATCGTGCATAAACTTTTGACTTATACATCATAGCTTATATCGTTCATCCCGAGTACCATTAGGGCTGCCAACTAACTGGATGACCAGATACCCGCTCAATACTCATCCGAAAACCTGACTCGATTAGCCACTCCATTATTACCTAGTCGGTCTCATGTAGTAAGTATTGGTAAATACCAAAAACACTTCGATAATTATACTCACTCGATAAAGTACATACACTGATACCCCATTAAAAGTCGACTCATATATAACTTTTTACACATGTATGTATAAATTGACACGTTAACTTGATACTCCGTCAAAAGCCGACTTGATACTTATTCGACTAACATCCGGGTCAGACCCGAGTAAAAATTGATCGATATCCAACATAACAATTAATCACATGTTCGATAGAATGTCAAGTCGATCAAGTTTCCATAGCTGCTCGAACCCGACTCGATAAATTATCTAATTAGTAATTACCACCTATGACCTTGATTAGTAAAATCAATCAAATATTGCAATTTTACACCCCCCACCCACACACACCAGATGGAGTCTTGTAGCTGCTTAATTGTACCCAAGTTTTGATTTCCCTGGTAATTTTAAGCTTAATTGCACATAAACTAAGTGGAAAATAAATTATATATGACATTTATTTTTATTATATATGTGAATTGGAAATTCTTTGTAATGTGTGGAACAGTTAATTTAATTTATTGTTTGTTATGAAATAATAATATGGGAAGTTATTAAGCTGGATCTGATTTTTGTTAATACTAAATCCATTTCAAGAATATTGTCTTAATTTGATTTTCAATTGTTAAAATTAACAAACTTTATTAACTTAATTGGCACGCATAATTTTGATTTATAATCGTGTTAATTATTAAGTGGTTTGAAAAATGATATCTTTTTGATATATTTTTCACCAAACTAATACTACAATATTTGAGTTCGAAATTTAAGAAGTGGACCATCAAAATTCAGAACTTGATTATTATTTTTTTGAAATGGAGGGAGTATCTATTAATTGAATGCTTATGTTTGATTGAATTGGACTGTCGTCATTCGATGCATTGTGCATGAAATGTATATTGGAGAATCTTCCGAGGCATGGATGTTATGCCAAGCCATTGTTTTAGTATGCAGTGCTTTGTAATTATTACGTGCACTTGTTATTGGTGTGGACTTGTTGGAGTGTGGAGTTGTTTAGGTTCAGTTAGAGATTGTTACAATGAGTTTGAATTTGAGTAGATTTTGTCGAATTAAGTAGGATAGATGGGTATGTTATGAATGAATGCATTCCGTTTATGAATATCGAAGATCTGCCCATCGATATATTCGTAGTACTTAGATTACCTTGCTGGGCTTCTGTAGTATTGAAGGATAATTTTGTCCTCCTATATTTTTATAAAAAACGGAGTCTTTCTCTTTAATTCTAGTGTTGGTGCAACAAAGACTTAAGTGGCACATATTGGAATTGGTTGAGGAAAGCATCGGGTGTTTTGGATGGAATATAACATTATCAGGAATTTGAAATTCTTTTTAGAATGTCTCGTTATATGGTATGATGTTAATCTATCTTAAATTGTTCCATATGAGTTTCAGTATGTTGAACATTAAATTCTTGTAATACCTATATAAGTTTTAGTCTTCCCACTCCATAATATATTCTTGAAGTAATAAACAAGTCAGTCATGCATACTGCAAATCATTTAAAGAATACATGTAATATTTAAAAGAGACCTACTAAGCTTAGTTCGAATTACACTACCCTGTCTTATTTTTAGCATGGTCCAAAGCTGTCGTTGATTGAAAAGTTAACATGTAAGCTGTGGTTTGTTCATAGCATCTCTGGTTTTAGGTGTATTGTCTACGGACGAAGTTATTGTTGTTAGTTCGAAGAGAAAAGTGTTTTGTATTTGGTACCATTATTTTCTGTAGAAGAAAGATAGAAATTCTATGCTGAGTCAAGTTTATTTTCAGACTAGTATGAGAAATTTAGAACAAGCCTATGTATGCACCTATTAATAATATGCTACTTATTGGATGAGAAGCACAAGTCGGAGTGACCAAAAGATGGGAAGAAATAGGTATTCTTGTTTATCATTAGTTGGTTAATACACTTATTTCACTTACATCTTCATTACCTGGCAAAGGTCCATGGCAAATTATTTCCTATTAGTAGTATGTTCTCTAAGTTTGTATTTTCCTCTCTACAATTTGTTGTTTGGTTGTTGGCATAGTTATATTGATACTTATGAGTTCAGGTCATGCCCGAACTTGGCCAAGCTTTGTTGCTCAATTTCTTGCAGAATCTATAGCTGCCCATCTGGTCATAGTGGCTCAATCTGCTCCAGCTGTTTGGCGTGCTTCTTGATTTGAAGTTGGCCCATTACTAAAATGAAGCTGATATCTTGTTGGGGCAACACACCACTTTGAAATATTTACTCTCACTATTATTAGTATGATTATCTTTGTTGTAATTGGTTACTATAGATATTGATTGCCAAGGAAAGTGGGTAGTGAACCAAAGGGGATATGGTGATCAACAAGCAGCTTGTGCTCACCTATTTGTATCTCCTGATATACATATTACTTTCTTCAGGAGTTATTTTATATAACAAGGTATGATGTAAAATACTGATGTTTCTCTTCTCTTTGTTTAGAGTAGTATCATTGCCAAATGAGGTCACCTATCTAATTTGTATATGGGAATATGCTGAGATCCAGTTGTTATCACTATATTGCATTTTTTTTTATATCTATTTGCAGTGAAATCTGGAACACAAGTTACTTGAATTGAAAAACTTAGATGTGTTTCTTTGATTGTTATTGTTGGAAAGGCTATCCTACTTCAGCCTTTCCATTTCTTCTGATGGAAATTTTTAGCTCTAGCTGTTCCTCTTTTTTTAGTTTTAAACAACTCTTCACTTTTAGCTTTTAAGTTTAGTTTTGGAGTCGATCTTGACTGGAGAAGAGATTCCTCTCCCTGTTTCTTTTTTTTCTCCTGTTACTAATTGATCACCATTGCTCCATCTCCACTAAAGTCTTTTAGACCTTGAATTAATGAAGTGTGTTGCATCCTTCACCTCCGTTGTCTGGTTAAACACTAGTTTTGAAGCCTTCACCTCTGGTTAAGTAATTTTCTGATTTTGTTTGACCATCTAGTGCAACTGTTATTTACTTTTTCCCTATCTTAAGCACTTCTAATATTGTTGCTTCAATGTATATGTACTCTCATTTTGGCTACTATGGAAGCCTTGTTGTCTATTCTTATGGATCTCATCGCTCCAACCTTTAAATTGTAACTTGCGTTCTTCTTCTTTGCAGTGGGTGCTCTCCCCAAAATATTTCAATTTTCCATTCCCAATTACACTCACCATGATTCACATGGGATTTTCGGGGTTGGTAGCGTTTCTCCTTATTCGAGTTTTCAAGGTATGGTAGTTTCAAATTTCTTGGCTTTTGATATTATACGACCACCCCCCAACACACACACACCCTGCTTTGGCGGGAGCCTCTCATAGGTATTGGGGCATGTTGATGATGATACAATGATGAAATGAACATATTTTTGTGTAATTTATGTGCCTTATCGGCCAATTTTCTTATATCACGTGAATTACTCTCAAGTCCTAAGCTTGCCGCTTTCCTAAATACTTTTGGTTCATGTGCTGTTAGATTCTCCATGAAGGTTCTCAATAGTGTTATGTCATGATTATATTATCTTTCCTCTATCATAATGATTATCCTGTTGTCAATTTTTCTCTCCATTAGACACATGTATCTTCAATTTCTGACATAAATATTTTGTGCAGGTTGTAAAGCCTGTCAACATGACTTTTGAAATGTAAGATTATTAATTTTTACACTTACACACAAATGATAATATTCATGATTTCACTTGTAAATGTTTGTTATATACTGAATTGGTAATGCAGATATCTCTCATGTGTGGTTCCTATAAGTGCCTTTTTCGCTTCAAGTCTCTGGTAAGCTCTTTATCTGTAAAAAATCGAAGGTTATCATTCAAATTTTAAGCATGCTCTATTATGTAATGTAATTAATTTTCACGATTGGATTGCCTTTGAGACTTGTTTTTAGTGCAAAGACCTGCAAAGTTGGTAATATCGCCACGTCCTAGTAACTTTCTATCTCTAAAAGCATTTAGTTTCCTTTTATACAGGTTTGGCAACACTGCTTATTTGTTCATTTCGGTTGCCTTTATTCAGATGCTCAAAGCCCTTAGTATGTTTTTACTCTTCTTTTGTCCATCTCCAATTGATATTTGCAGGATCCATACTAATTGGACTGTATTCTGCTTAATGTCGGTGTGCAGTGCCAGTGGCAACCTTTGTTATGGCCGTCATTTGTGGAACTGATAAATTAAAATGTGATCTACTACTGAACATGGTGCTTGTAAGTGTTGGGGTTGTTGTGTCATCCTACGGAGAAATTCATTTCAATGTGGTGGGAACAATTTACCAGGTTACTGGTATAGTTGCTGAAGCTCTTAGGCTGGTCTTGACCCAAGTTCTTCTTCAGAAAAAGGGCTTAACTCTGAATCCCATCACCAGCTTATATTACATTGCTCCATGCAGGTATTCTCCTTTACTCTACATCCTTTCCAGATTGATGATCTTCCATATTTAAGTTTGCAGAATGAAGCTGTTTTCTATTTTAATGATTGTGAATGAGTACTGTTTCTGCAGTTTTTTGTTTCTCTTCATACCCTGGTATTTGTTGGAGTTGCCTAGCATGGAAATTTCCCAGATTCAGTTCAATTTTTGGATATTTTTCTCAAATGCACTCTGTGCTCTGGCTTTGAATTTCTCAATATTCCTAGTCATTGGCCGAACTGGTGCCGTCACAATTCGGGTTGCTGGCGTTTTGAAAGACTGGATCCTTATTGCCTTGTCAACTGTTGTATTTCCAGAGTCCACAATTACAGAACTTAATATCATTGGCTATGGCATTGGTAAATACCCATTTCCTGTATGCCCATGTTTTCTCCATTTTCTTGATGTTTCACTAATATTTACTCATTTTCAGCTTTATGTGGTGTTGTAATGTACAATTATTTGAAAGTCAAGGATGCTCGTTCATCCCAACTGCCTACCGATGGTGTTTCAGATCGGCACGGAAAGGTAATTTCCTGTCTGAGATCACATTTATAAGAGAGAGATTACAATTAGTTTTATCATTTTAATTTCAATATTTTTATGTTCTGCATTCAAAATTAAATCATTTTATCTCACGCTCTCCTGCATATGGGCTTGTGTTTTAAAAAATATATCTGTAATTTGAAGGACCTGCTTGAAAGTCTTCAATTTAAGTTTCAATGTTCTAAGATATAAGTGATGAATGCAGTTGTGAGATACAGGTCAAGGATTACTGATAATTCCTCTTTCAATTTTCAAATAATTGTTTGGTATACACATTGTTTGATGTAATCATATGCCCTTCCCAGTTGCAGGAACTTAAGATGGAGAAAAAGTCATCTGATCTCCACGTCCCAGACGATGTGATCAACAATAAAAGCAGTGATGAGGAAGCTCCTCTACTTCCTACTTCAAGGTTCTCCCCAGGCAGCCACTCGTCATGATTCGACTAAGAGCAGGTTCACACATCTTTTGCTATTGAAAGCATGTGATTTTCTGTAGATATTAGCTATAGTTGAAAGAAACTAAGAGCAGGTTTGAAGCATACAACATTCTCCAATTTCTGACTATTTATTCCCACAGTTTTGTATCATGTTTGCAATATTCATACTGAGATTTGTGTAAAACATTCAGTTCAATTATATAATGAAACTAACAGTTCATCTCCAATTTTTCTGTTCTAGCATGTAGTGATCCAGACTGACCAATTCATATATCACAATATAGTATTTCAACTTACTTTATCATTAACATACAACACTGTAAGCATATAACCAACCCCACTTAGGGTATGGCTTGATTTGGTTTGACTTGGTACATACTTTTGGTAAGTAGATTGCCCTTGAAGTTGAGATGCACATTTTGGAGGGAATTGATATGTGCCATTCAAGCATTTTAACTCACGGATGGTGTTGTTCGATCTACCTAGAACATTATAACAATGAATGAATGATTGATTGACTTACAACATATGGATTTCACAATCTCAACAGTATCATCTTGACGGTTGCAATCTAGCATTGTCAACTATATTAATTAACTAGCTAACAATATTTTTTCGAAAATTTTGATCCAAGATAATGACTTACAAAAGACTATATGATCGAACTGATAAGAAATTATATCCAACCACGTACTGTGTTTCTCATCATTTGTATTTCTCCATGATTCTTTTTGCTTCTTCCAAGCTCTCGTCTAGAGAAGTGGTGCCTTCATCCACATTTCTTCCGAGGTTTTCATCATCATTTCTGGGTCCTTCATCTTTGTTGAAGGCTATGTAGGTGAAGTAAATGACTCCCATCATCGCCTGTTGACCAATATAAATTTAGTCAGATAATGTTCAACATAAAACAACGTTAAGACGAGAGACTCTACTGTGTGATATACAGAGTAATTGGTACAACCAAACATTTTTCTAAGACAAAATGGTCGTAAAAGAAAAATAAAAACTATGAAGATAGCTATGTCTAGCTTCTTCAAACCGAATATACTACATTAGTGCATCGATATTAGATACCTGCTCGATCTCTCTGATATTAGTAATATAGTAAAAAAAAAAAAAATTGGATTAGGCACATTGTAGTAATAAGAAACCACATTCAATAAGCATTTGATTTTTTTCTTTTTGGTTTAACCTTTTGTAGTGACAAACCACTTCAATTTTTGAAGATATCAATTAATAGCACTAGATAGAGAAACAAAGGTAAACAACAATAATTAGAGTGCATTTTCAAATATACAACGTGACATACCAACACGAAAAATGCTGTAGAGATGAACGACTTAAGTAAGAAAAGCGCTACTACTGAAGCTGCTACGGTAACACCAATTCTTGCTATTGGTCTTGGGATGGAACCCTGTAGCCAAAAGTTGATAGAATAATATTTGGTTTAACATACAAATTATTAACTACAAACAACAGTAGCACAATGAAATCTAAACTTACAGGCACCAGGCGTGTTCCAGCTTCAATCCCGTCTTTCCCAACCTTCCATGCCGTTTGCAAAGCTTTTTAAGACAGATCAAAGAATCCAATGAGTATATTAGAATCGACGCATAAAATATTACTGCTCTGTACTAGGCCTCTCACAAAAAGTTGACTGATATGGTACATTGTCAATAATCTTGACATGGTACACACTAAATTGACTAAGTGAATGTGATTAAAAAAGAAAATCTTGTAATGAAAATTTTGGAAAATAGTTGAACAATTGTACTTAGTAAACACGTATGTACAGACATTAATGGAAGTACTATTATGTGTTAACTTCCATCTTTCCCTGGCCCTTCAATCCTTAAAAAGAGTCTGTTAAGCTTACTAAATCGACTTAAGAAAGAAGTTATCAGAAACTCAAGTAAACATCAGAATACTACTGAATCTGATACATTATCATTAGCACTTTGTCCCAGACAACTACTGAAGTTGAAAAGTTGATTTTTGTCAAGAATTGTAGTATGACATGATAAAACAATTAGCAATAACAGGGGCAAGCTATTAAGTTTTGAAAACCTTTGCAATATTTTTGTATAATCAGTCCTAGACAACGCCATTGCGTTTATCTCATACAAACTGAAAACACAATCCTGCAACATACGTTTTAGTCCGAATGACAATTCCATATATAGCGTAAGCTATTACGTTAAGATAAAAAATCCCATGGACAAACCACCCAAAGCACTAGAAAGCCAAGGGAAATGTGTAACAATTAAGTTTCTACAAAGAGTTACATATCCACATTCAACTACTTTAATATACATGAACTCAATTCGACTATAAAACAAGAATTACTGCAATAGTCTATAAACATTATCAATTAGTATCAAAACAACAACAAACTGAGATAATAACCACATGTGAAAAGAACTCACTTTCTTTAAGTTCATTTTTATACAATTTTCTCAACCACATGTACAGAAAGTATTTCCAATATCATACAAAGAAATAAGGCATCCACGTAGTTTGGAGTAAAAAAAATTATATTCTCTAGCTCTTCGATATAATGGAATATGCATTATCAAAATGACTCATTACACGTAATTGATAGTGTTTGCAGTCGACACTTAAATCAATTTGGAAACAGCCTCCTTGTTAATATAAGGTAAGGTTGATATGCCGCACCCCCCCTTTTCCTACTTAGGCGGTTAATGTTACAACGAAATAAAGATACTAATCAATCTATCATTCCTACAAGATATACCATTTAAAGAGATATCACTTCTTAGCACAAAACTAGCATGAAATTCCCAATTTAACAAAATTATATACTGCTAAACACACATTAGTACTCTAAAAATGCATAACCAATAATCAATAAAAACAAATATTTAACAATTAACCATGAAAGAGGTTATTCTTAACATGGTACCCCAAATATTGGATTGGGCAGCGAAAACGATATGTGTGGTCCGAGTGTTTCGGTTCTTGATTTGAATTTTTGAGTGCAAAGTTTGGTGCTTTAGCTTTAACATAGACTCTGAGCAAAGAAATCTAGATGGGTTTATTGCCAAGTTGTGATTTTTGCAGCATTTTGGGAAATTGAGAGGCAAAGTGATTATGGTCTCATACTTACAACTTAGTGCCATTTTCTTGTCACTATTTGTAATTTTATGCAATGGTGGTTTGTATTGTTGAGGTTTATGAGCAATTTCATAATTGGTTCAACTTATTGAATTGCCACGTTCATTTCGAATATCTCTAAAGCGTAGTTTCGTTCGGATTTTGGATCGTCTGTTATATTTTTTATGCGATATTCTCTTATACTTCTATTACTTTTACATGTTTCAATCTTTCAAGAGCCCTAGTTTATCCAATCATATATGTATTACTATCTACTGCTATATCTAATTCAAAACAATTGACATTTATATTTTTTGGGACGTATATTTGAATATTAATATTTTTTACCATTAAAAAATGAAAAATATAAAATTTTGTCTAAAAAAATAGAAATAACAAGTATTTTGAATTGGAGGTAGTAAGAGATAACTTTAACAAATGATCGGTTAAGGTAGGATGCTTAGAAGTGTAACAGAGAACATCGTACAAAAATGTAACGAAAGATCCAGAGCCGTTCATTTGGTTTGGTAGATATCATTTATTATATTTTGTGAGCACTCTTGATTACATTCCATTAATATCATGAAATATATTTTATTTTAAATTCTTAAATTATTTGATAAAAAAATAAGTAAAATATTTGTCATGAATTTAACAAAGTGTTATAGAGAGTCATACAAAATGTAACATAATATTTAAATATGTCATGAATTTAACGTAAGATTATGTAGAAATGGGCCATACAAAACGTAACATAATATCTAAATATGGTAAATGTAGCTCAGAAGATTACCAGAGGCAGATATGATGTATAATGATGAGCGAGGGGTCATCCATCCCCATTATATGTAGGCATTTGAACGAGTCGAACCGGATCGGGTATAGCCGTACTCAATCCAACTCTCGAAAAGTTCGAAACAAACCATCCAATTGCCAAAAACAATCATACACTACCCGACTGACTTGACTCAAAAATAGGTTAGGGTAATTAGACGGGCTTATAGCTATTGAATTTGTTCACTATTTTTGTTTATTGGGTTGAATTTTATTTAATAATTATGGATTATTTTTAATTTTATAATTTAAAAATTTATGTATTGTAATTTTCGAGGCCGGACGAGTTTATGTCTCGAACTCCATTGAGTAAAAATTACGCTTTGTGTCTCCATTTGAAATACCAAATCAAGTTTTCAATGGTTATCTTGAGTGGAGCTATTTCCTGCCATCGCCATCAAAGCGCCTAATTATATGCATCTTTATATGCATCGTGCTTTAAAAACGTATATATCATGTATTTTGTAGTTGCATTATTATATGCATCGTACTTTAAAAAAAGTATATATCAATGTATTTTGTAGTTACATTATAATTACTCATTTATGTGCGTGATAATCATACATGGTATGCAACTTTGTTAACATAAACAATAATAGGAGGATATATAGGTGTCACTACCTTCCTATGAGATACACAAATTGATTTTTCGATAATTATATTAAGGGGATTAATATTTTTAAGAGAGGCATGTCTTTCGTCTTTGATGTCTAGCAAACATGAACAGAGTTTAAGCAGTTGGCAATGAATTCATCTTGGATCAATTCAAAAATGACATTAATATTATCACGAATAAGATTGCATACAATCTGAACCTCTAAAACCCGCTTAGCGGGAAGCATCATTTCTTGAAACATAGTGACATGTATAAATCAATGTTATGTTTTTTAAAATATTGATGTTGCACTACAATCGTAAAAAATACACCACATTGCAAATTTCATCCTTCGGTTCATTAACGTCTAAAAACGAGTACAGTAATTCCTATTTTGACTTGTCAATTTCTAACTTGCTTTGCATATAATAAGAAAATTAAAGGCTATCAACAACGTTAGTCAAAGCTGCTATTGTAGGAGAAAAATCTGTCAATTTTGTAGGACTACAGTGCAATTTCTGCCATACCTATTACTGAAGTGTGATTCTATCTTATCTAGGACTAAAGTGCAACCTGAATTTACTACGGCTTAACTAACAATTCACCTGCAACTATCCGATGAAACGTTGGTCAGTGTACTACTACGCCTAGGCTAGGAGTTAGACTAATGCCTATATAAGGAGAGCGTGGTAGGCTACAATTTAATAGCAAATCATTGTGACTAATATTGTAATGCTGCTCACAAGAATCACCACCCATCCATCACTGGTTTTCGTGGTGAAAGCTTTACCTGAAATCAATCAGACAATCGTAATGTGATTAATATTGTTATGGTGTTCACCAGAATTACAACCCATCCATGACTGGTTGATGCAGTGAAAACTTTACCTAAGACCAATCGGGCAATCGAAATGCATGCGAAGGAAAACCCCACTGCTACTAAAGCAAACTCTCTATTCGCAAGCCTTGCTTGCTGAGTTACAATGTTTTCTACATCTAATCTGCACGAATACGAGAAATAGGGAGGTTAAAAAGTTTGACTAGATGAAAATGTTGCCAATCTCATACTAATGTTTAAAGGTTAATACATAATTACAGATACATATAACACATATCATCTAAATGCTATTTCTAACATATCATGCAAGTACAATTGGAACAGAGTATAATGTAAGACAATAAAGATGACAGTGACTTGTACTGTTGTTTGATGACAACAATGCTATTTTTTTTCATAATACATACATTTTGAGGGTCACTACACTTTTTTTTAATTGTGAGGTAGTAGATAGCACTTGGGTCAATTAGGAAACAGCATCCCAGTTATCACAGGGGTAAGGTTGCATATTATCTGACCATCCTTACCCACTTAGGCGGGAGCGCCTCTTTAGAGACATTGGTACATGATGATGTATCATCATGCCATTTTGAGTTGCGAAAACTACTTGATTAGTTTGTGTATTCAACTTGTTGAGCCGATTCTAGCAGATGAAAAACTGAGGACCATAGTTACCCGTAAGTTTATATTCCTATGATTTCATCTTAAAATTCCTTTCATGTAAACTGAACTTATTAGATTATTGCAAAATTCTTGAAAATTTCACTCCTTTCTGGAAAAGTTGTCAGCTAGCTAGATGTTGCAGTAATTGCAGAAAGCTTATGCTTTTAAATGCATGTGCAGAAAAATGTTTTGAGGGTGGTAGTGTAAGCTGAACTTATTAGATTATGCTTTTCTGTCTCATCTTTTAATATAGTTCAATCACAAGGAAAAACAGTGAAAGAGTAAGCCAATTTTCATGAAAATACCCGTAAGGGATGAGACTTCCTTGAACCATGAAATAGGAAACTTAAGTGGTAGTGTATTTTCGCATCACTGTAACTTCTTTTGAAAGTGCACATTATGTAGAACATACAAAAGGATAATTCGCACTGTCGTGAAATCTGTGAAATACTAATGCATCATAATTTATTTCCCAATTCACAGAGGAAAACTCCCTAAAGAGTTTAAACCAAATAATAAAGTACTTTGCAAGATATTATTTGATGATTCCTGATACTAATGTTGGACACTCATATTAGAAGGTATTAGAGATGTACACAAAGTTAATAGAGCTAACAGTACTGACCTCAACATGCCGTTTTGTCTGACAACCCACTCCAATTGTGTTAATACATGTGCTCTCCACGACTCAAGGTCAGCGATATCTTTCTCCAGAACAAAGAAAAATAATTTCAATATCTGCAAGGGGCAAAAAGGAAAAGGAACTATAGAACAACTAAGAGGCAATACTCTCCATAGATTGATATTGTTCCAAAAGACCTATGATCTGTGATTTACTGTCTTCCAGAATCACTGAAAACTCTGATAACTCTTTAGCAAGTTCAGGCAGGAAATCTCCCTGCCTCTTGTTCAGTTGCTTTATATACTCCTCTAGTACAGATAAGTTCTGTTCCATTGTTTTCACCTTTTGTAACAACACTCTAATGGCAGCATCAGAGTGCATTCTGCTATTTGATAGTGGCCTAACTTTCGCTGATGGTTCAGGTGTGCTGCTTGTCGTTAATGGTTGTTTAAGTGCATCACCGTTAAGCTTTCGCCCCTCGTTAAGGTTTTCTAACTCTTTATTGGAACCATCAACCACATTAATGGAATCTTTGGTTTCATTCTCAGATACCCGTATGGGTGTTTTTGGCAGTGATAGAGTTAAATTCGCCTTCACCTCAGCAGTTTGAGAATCCCTATGCACAGAAGTCACAATAAGATCCTCAAGCATTTGTTCTATTGCGTCAACACCATACACCTCCACTACACTCAGAGTGCAGTAAAACTCAGAGCCATAATGACTTATCAACCTCACCTTCAAATATCTTAACCATTTTGGTTCAGGCAGCTCAAAGCATTGAACATTCTTTCCATTTGCCGCAACAAAATGACCCAGCAGATTCCATGTTTCAGTGGGATAGGTCAAACTTCCATATAGCTCAAACTCTCTGAAGTTTGAAGAATGATGTTCAAAATTTGCCAATGTCACTGCATCTACCAGAGTTTCACCCACAAGCTCAATCACAAAGTATTTCCCCTCGGCGGAGCAAGGATTTATGAGATATTTATCATGATCTTTACCTAATATATTACTAGCCCCTTTTGCCTCCTTGTTATGATCAACAAGTTTTGCACCCTTGGCTGCCGAGGCATAATTGTACTTCTTCCCATCAGGCTCAAGCCGCTGTGTAATACGAGTATTTACTAGCTGCACAGGTTCCCTCAATTCTTTCTCTTGACTCGTAATATTTCTGAACTCGTCCAGATCAGGATACGTTAAATGCATTCTCACATTTTTTATATCCTCGTCTTTATACAACTTGTGTTTACCATAGGCAGGTACTTTGCATACTAATGCAGTATAATTCATAATGCTTGAAATAATATCTTGTGCAGGACTTGTCCCCCAAATAGAGTATTCTAGTTTGGCAGAATTATTATCATTGACAACAGAATCATTAATAAAAACCGATAGATTGACCTCAACGAATATAGGTCTCGTGTTTTCTTGGTTGCGTGCCTCTTCCACTGGAACTAATTTGTTGTCGCACAACCCATTGCTACAATCACTTGATATTTCTTCCGTCTCATTAAAGGCCTGCAACTCTCCTGCTTAAATTCATTCCAGACAATCATCACAGATGAATACCACATTAAACTAAACACCGAAAGTATCAAATTTCAAGAAGACTCCCGCTTTTTTCAAATCAACATCAACAAGCTGATAAAGTATGTTCATATAAATTGACACAAACATCTACACAAATTAAGATTTTATAGTCATGATAATCAAATATTTCCATGTCCTATAGCGTCAAAGATTTTATATTAATGGAACAAATCAAGATGACTCAATACACTAACTACACTTCTTTTATATTGTGAATTAGTACATATTGTTTGGACTTCACTCTTAGGTCAATTCGGAAACAGCCTCCTCGTTATCAATGGGTAACACTTCATACTATTCGACCCCCCACCCCCACCCTGTTTACGTAGGAGCCTCTTCGTAGGCATGGGATATGTTGATGTTGTAGGATGATACTCATTTACTGAAAGTGAATTTTTATTACATACGATAATGCAATCAAAACAAGCAGTTGATTAGCTATTAATTAGTGAGAGCATAAATATTATTTCCATTAATAACAACTTAACTAAATGGAATATTTTTAAGCTAACAAATCCAATCAATACTCAGCAAATAACTACAACATGGACCTTAAATTAGCTTGAAGCCCATATCAACTTATCAAGCCATTTTATTTACTTCCAAATGTAAAAATGCGAACTTTTTCCAATCAAAATATTGCCCATCAATTAAAAAACACATTAAAAAATTAGTAAAAAAAAAAAGGAAAACTTGAAAAAAGGGTAAACATGGAAAAGGGGTACCTTGAATTCCGTGAAACAATAAGAAAATGCACCAAACTGAGAAAACCAAAGGGATTTGAAGCTTATGAAAGCTCTTGTTTGATTTATTTTTATGTAAGAATTCTCTATTTCTAGGATTCTTCATTACTGAATCATAATCATTAGCACCATGCAAGCAAATTTCACAATAGTTTAGGTATATTTGTTTAATTCTCAAAACAAATTTATTTATTTTTGGCACTTTTTTTCTATTATTTGTCACACGTTGGTGTTTTTTTTCTAAAGATTGGTCTAAATGTCTAATATCAGTCTAGCTAAGTGGGACCAGGCCCATACGGTTAAAATAATGGGCCTTGAAATAGCAAGAATCCTTTTGCCCTTTTAAGCGCCAAAGACATAGTCGAGTGACGAGTGGTAAAGCTTGTGGTTAGGAATGTAAATGAATCGAACTATATTGAAGGTCATCAGGGTTCGGTTCGAATTGAAAAATGGAGGTTCGAACTATACAAGAAAAAACTAGTACCAAATGATAACTGAGGTCCGAATTATACCGAACGTCATCACGGTTAGTTCTTGAAAACATATATAAATGTTTGGCTCGAATTAGGTCGAAACTAAAGATGAAATACAAGCTCGTTTCGAACTACATTGAACCGAACCTCGAATCGAGCTTTCGAACCAAATTGAACTTTCAAGTTGTAGTGATGTGGGAGAAATCCCCCAACAACGCAGGTTCAATTGCCGGGTGGAGCAGATTTTGACTGAAATATAGTTGGGGTCTATTATGGGTGTCTATCATGTTAGCTCTCTCCCACAAGTGTATTACCCAGACACATCCCCAAATTACATTTTGCCCTACCAAAGAGCATCCTTTTGCTTTCTACAGACTATAGTCATTCCTAGTTCCTGAGGTGAACTTCTTATTTCCAAAAGGCCAAAAAATATTTAATAACCTTAACAATAGTAGTTTAGCTTTCATGTCTTGCTAATAAAAGGCGAGTACTCATTTGCCCAAATTAGTCACCGTAGAAACGCTATAAAGAAAAATAAAAAGAAAAGAAAAGTGAAAGTGATACAAAAGAAATAAAATAACAAGAAAGCTTATGTTTATACTGTTGTACGGAATACTATCTTTAGAGGGGAGTGAATAAGGATTATATTATATTTTTGGATTTTTCAAATTTTAAGATTGAACTACAAATTTTAACAAATTTAAATGCAATTAACTAATAAACTACCCCACACACTTAAGAATAATAAATAGAACAATTATTTATATTGTATAAAATGGAAAGTGAAAACAGACAATATAAATAAATAAAATGAAAGAAAAGGGAAAGAAATGACTCAGCGATTTTAGCGAGCTTCGGTTTCCCTAAGTGCTCGACCGTCGGCTTTCCAACCTCGGGATTTGGGAACAATCACCACTATGAAAAGGAGCTAACTCCGAGTTCGTACAAGCAAGCAACTCCAAATCAAATGAACAACAACTTCTAGCAATCACTACACTAGAAACTCAAAGCCACGCTTTAGGATTTCGATATCTTAATCTCCCCGATTAAGAACCCAAAAAACTACTTAGGATTTCAACAACCTATAATCTAAAAGATTGATTTGAACACACACTATGAAATCTCTAGAACTATCGAATTGAATGAGAGGATTAAAAATACTTTTTGCTACTTTGAAAAGTGTGAAAAGTTTGCCTTGAAAATCGTGCAAAAAGTTTTGGTAAAAAAAAGTTTTATGAGGTGGCTTATATAGGCATTGAAAACCGCATCAGAAAACCATAAGGTCGGGCTTAGGTCGGGAGTTAGGATGATCCAGACCAAGTCCCGACCTTCCAAACTCTAGGAGTCTAGAAGAATTCAGGGGTTAGGTCGGGCTCAACCTTGGTCCCGACCAACTCCCGATGATGGGATTTCTGCCACTTCGAAAATGAGTTTCAAACTCGATTTTGTCCTCGAATTAAATATGATTTCAACTAGTTATACCACATAGTCATTGGGTTGAATTCAACCTCAATTCAAGTCCTAATCAAGCTCGAAACACAACTTTAAAAATATTTTCAATAATTAAGCCATATTAAAAATTAAATTCTTAATCACAATCATGAAACACAAATAGTTAAGAGAATTTTTTCAAAGGCTATACAAGGAAGCGTCTTCAATTCTTCAACACAAAACCTTCGGTCTTTGACTAGTAACATTGTGCCTCAAGATCACGAAGATCGCACTACTAAAGTCAATCAAAAAAGTATTAGTCCGAACGAGGTAATTTGTTATCTTCAAAATATAGAGTTTGAGGATCCGTAGATCAACAAACTCCTCCTTTTTTATGATAACAAATTACCTTATGCATTTGGGAGAAATAAAACCAAACATACACACTGAGCTCCCCCTCAGCATAAGCAATCACATATATAATAAACAAAACCACGGAATACTCAATATGTGAAGCTAAACAGATACTCCATAACAAATGTCATAAGCAACAACAATAAAAACATAATTACAAAACCATAAACATCACAAAACATAATAATATCCAATAGTCATGAAGCATCATAAAGAGAAAACATCATAAAGCATTTATCCCACTTTTTCAGCATAGTCGAGGCATATATCAAGGTGCTGGAGGATGAGATCCACATGGGAGGAGAAACAATTGAGAGTGAAACCCTAAAAAAAATCAGTTTGGGCTTTATATAACCCTAACGTCGGAACCTTCATAACTCCTGACCAGGTCCCAACCTGGTCACGAAAAGGCCTGGAGATGGATCAATTTTGCGATGTCGGGACTTGTCTTCTCCCGACAAGGTCCCGACCTAGTCCCAAAAATGCCTGGATGCGGATCCTTTTTGCCCCTTGTAACACCAAACCTTCTACTATGGCTCCTTCAATATACTTTGCTCATTTTCACCATGTATATGCCACCGAATGTTCCGAGAGTGATACATGGTATAATATATATAAAGCATAAAAACACATATCATGCAAGACACAGAAAACGAAGGAGGACATATAAAACCGCATATCATCTACGAAGTATTTTATTATGATAATCTATTACATTTAGTTAAAACCATGATAAATTTCATGTTTGTGTTTATGAATGCTAATAGTTTAAAGATGAAACCGCAATGCTCATGATTTTAACTTAACAATACTATATTTATTTCAAGAGATCGTCCAATTTATTTCTCAAATATTAAAATTAAGAAATTTTATAACTTAGATAACACATACAATTTTTGTTCGAATAGTTTGAAATAATATTATCCTTTGATATTTTCACAAAGTATTAGTATGATATATTCTCTCCTTCAAATAAAGATTATACATTACTTAAAATAACTTGATCTTAGGTTGAATATTTAATATTATTATTTTAGTAGCTCGGTGGTGTGTCATGTGGTGAGATTAAATTTTTTGGAGAAATATTAAAATAATATTATATTAATTGATGGGGTAACTCGAAGGTAGTATAAATATTTTTGAAGTGATGTAGTTAAAACGAGTCGAGAAATAATATGAGTAGTAACCCAGAAATAATTTTAGGCGTGTAGTCTTATTGGTGTAATATATATTTTACATTTAATTTAGTGCTATAGCTATGAAAATATGAAGACCATCCTTTATTTTGCCGTAAAACTGCTACATAAACTAACCCAGGTTAAGCTTAGAAGCAACTATGGTGAACAGCTTAAAAGTAGTATCATATTTTATAAAAAAGACAAAAAAAAAAACCATCCTCCTCCCCCCAAAAGAATCCAAAATACCATGAGCCTTTCCCCCATTTTTCTTTCAAAAATTTCTTCCATTTTGTTGAATCAAGCTCTAGGATCATTTACCTAACTTTTCAAATACTTTCAATTACTATGGAATCGCTTTTTATTTTTAAATTTAAAGTTGTTTATTTTTTAAAGAAAATAGAAAATAATAGTAAAAATATTTTAAAATTAGAAAACTCATTTTACATATAGGTCAATTTTGAAATTACCTAGGGTGAATTATGAAAGTAAGTTTTGATTTTTAATTTGTTTTGTATTTATTATAAATTTTGAAAGTTAAATGGCTAGGAAATATATAAAATATGAAATAAATATCATACATTTGAAAAAAATTAAAAAATTAAATCTTTAAATTTCCCATTGTACCATGAGCAACTCCAAGAAAATTTGAAGTGATTTGAAATCTTTTGCTATTTTGGTGATTTAACTACTAAAAGAAATTATTTTGGAGCTTATAAATTAAAAGTAGTAATTTTACAAAACTTTGGTTTAAAAAAAAAGAAATTATTTTGGAGCTTATAAATTAAAAGTAGTATTTTTACAGAATTTTATACCATATATTTGAGCTAATTTCCAAAGATGAGAATTTATAAAGTCGTTTTGGTATTTATTTCGAATTATAGGTGTTAAAATGACTTGGGTGTATTTAAATGGAGAAAAATTGATTTTTGTTGAATAAATTATTCCAAGCATAATATTTGAGTATTAACTATATTTTAGTGGGAAAAAAGTTTATGAGGATTTATAAGAGGAGATATTTTGATCTTTATTTGGTGTTTCGAGAAGCTAAAAATATAAATTCTAAAATAAAAAATAATATTTTTAAAAGGAATTAAATTAGAAATAATAATAACTTTGGGGATGATATTTTAGGTGGAATTAAGGATGAGTCGAATGTCAAATAAGTATAGAACCAAAATTTATAATAAAAGTATTAGGAGTGAAAGCATAAAATCTTTAAGAGATGTTAACATATGAAATACGTTTTGAATAGGAGTTGAGGCGGGGCAGATTGGCAGACTAACTAGTTTTGAATACTTATGAATTTGCTTTTTGCTCGAGGGTGAGTACTTTGCACGAATAGTAACTTATTACAGATGGTGTTTATGTGTGTAATATACGTCCATGTATTAGTTAAGTTGTTAGATATGATAGTTTATGTTGATATGGTGATATGGAAACATAAGTTGATATTAAAGTTAAAGTTGACATGATATGAGTTAAATTAATAGATGATTTGATATATGATGTTGTGTTGAAATATGATGGTATAACGTGTTGAGTTGTGTTATGTTGATAGGAGATGTATGGTTGTAAATGAAGGTGAGATATGCGCTTATGTCTTAATGGAGTTCCTATATAGTTGACTTGTACATGTGGGAGTACTCTGAAACAATCTGTTAGCCAATTAGCTACGGATATGGAGAATATAACCACTGTCGTAGAGGCCTGAGGCTACATTGCGATTGAGGGGAGAAATACATATACGTCTTGAATTTGATGAATTATGAACGAGGAAACACTCTATTAGCAGTGCTACGGATGTGGGAAAAGAGCCATAACCATTGTGTCGGCCAGGACCTGAGAGGCTACGTGCGGTTGGGGGAGAAATACATATACAGGTGATGAATCATGAATGGCCATAGTATCATTGAAATGGTTGATGTACTGACTATATATGTTGTGAGTAATAGGTTGCCTATATATGATTGTGGAGTTTAGTTGCTTATGTCGTTGATTTGTTGAGTTATATGTTTTGTTCATGATTACATTATGACTTTTGAGTTTGATTATGCTGGACTAATGTTGTGGAGGCCTATGTTTTATGATATGCTTATATGTTGGACATTATGTTGATATAATAGGAGGATAAAATACGTACATGTTGTTATATTTATATAAATGTTTGCACATGAGGCTTCGAATTAGCGGAAGTGATTAGTTACCACCCAGCATTCGTATTCCATAGCGGCTTTATAGGCGGCCCCCACTTTCCTATGGGGTGGTATTTCATGCTAGGTTGAAAATTAAACGGCGGAGTTGAGTGATGGCCGGCGTGGAGTTCGGAGTTCTTTGAATAATGCCAAGCGGAGTTGAGTAGCCGATGTGGAGTCCGAGTTGTTGAATAGGATCGTAGGTGAGACGCTGGTGGCTAAGAAGTCACCAGCGAGTCAGCAAATGCATCGATTATCTTTTTGGTGTGTCTTCGGGCTTTATTGTTATGTTATATTTGGAGAGTATTATTTCACTTTGGTGACTTTGATGTATTATTGTTTGGTTGATGTGTTGGTGGAGATGTACAGATTCGCACGATGGACAAATATTTTATTATTATCGATAAAGTACTTTTATGTGGAGTCATCCGTCGTATGGTGACTCTAATTTCTGAGGTTGGCTCACGATCCCAACCTCGGGGATAGGTGACACAGGGACTGGATCATTACAATTTCATACATTTTTTCATTTTCCATAACTTGTTACTTTTAACCAACGTTCATATATAATTTCAAAAATACGTCAACTTTAACTATCATCAAATAATATGTTGTCTCTCAAATTTAATAATAATAATAATCAAAACTAAATAATTTTTATGAAAAGGAGGGAGTATTAAATTTCAAAATTAAAAAACATACAAATCTAAGACACATTTTTTAAATATAACATAAAATATAATAATACTTAAATTTACAAATCGGTATCATAATCTTTCCATAAGTCAATCTGGGCCCAGGTGTAAGCTAGCGAGGGGTGTCGAGTTAGTAGATCGCAAGCTTGTGACCGTGAGGCCATGAGTTAGATTCTCTCACACCAGTAGTTTGCTTAATTAAGTCTATCACGCATTAAGCACCTAGTGTGAAGTTTTGGTAGCATGGTTTCTTCCAGCTATGCGTTGGCAAGATTTACAGTGCAGCGTAAAGTAGAGGCTAGCAGTTCCATTAAAAAACAAAATAAAATACCGGCCAGTGTACTTCTGATATAAATCTTGCCATGAATAGTTGGGTTGTTGCCGGCTTTTTGGCCAAAATATCTAGCAATGTCGATGCTTAAGCAATTGAATAGTATTTGTAGGGTGAAAACTTACTATAAAAGCTGTTGCAATGAGCTTTAATAAATGTACATTAGAAAGATCTAAATTATAATTACGTTTCTATCTTTCTCCTTCCTTTCTTTACGCGATAAGAATAATAAATAGTGACAATCTAGTAGTAACATAAATAATAATAATATTAATTTGAACTTCTTTAATATCCGCTTTTATAACAAATTATCAACCTGATAAATGCTTTTATCGGAAGTACTCGAAGCACAGAGTATATCTATTAAGTATCCACTTTGATATTTATTTTTTGTTATGTTTCTATTATGAATAGCCGACAATGTAGCCGAGTGTTATAATCGAGGCGGATATATTATTATTATATAATTTATCCATGTCATGGCGGCAATCCGTCAGTGACTATAACTAGAGTGATTGACTATTTCATTCCTTATTATAGTAAAGCCGACAACTTGTCAGTGGCTTTTATAATAAGTGTGGATATTATTATTTTGTGTGGAGAGTTAAATGTCTAAAGTATCGTATTTATTTCTTTCTTAACTATGTGGAGGTTGAATCTCCATGTCTATCCCGCGAAAGATAATTTAGAGGTAGTGATATTTAACCTCATACTTTGTGGAGGTTTGAAATCATATATACACTATCATGGACATAAATAAAATTATTGGACGTAAATAAATTCACTTTGAAACTGTGGACATAAATAAAATTCACCGAACCGTACACATAAAATAAAATTCATAAATTAAAATATTCATTTTATATTTTTTATATCTGTGAGGTGTTAAAATCTTCACATTATAACATTATTCGGTGATGTGTTAAAATCTTCATCTCGTGTTATTTATTAATAAATTTCCATACTCATGTGGAGAGTTTAATTTTTGCATCTTACATTGTGGAGGTATAAAACATCCCACTTATATTATTATCTCACTATTTTGTTATCTTATTTTATTAGCATAAATTATTTATTTATAATTATATGTATTATCTTTATCGTATGTGTTCATTAAATACGTATGTGTTATCTCACGATCATGCATTAGGTGTTATAACTTGTGCATTCTAACGGCTACATCATATTTAACACACTTAAATTTTTTAATTTCTCCTCATTTCATAACGGTAATGAATAGTAAAATTAATATAATTTTTATCCTCAGCTTGATAATAAAAGCAGTATGATAAAAAACAACTGCCCCAGAATTTCACTCATAAAATACTTGATTTCACCCGTAATTCTAAACATCTTTCTCAAAATATTTATACACATACGCAAAATGGCTGGCATATTTTCTTGTGTTCATCGGCTACGCTACGATTGTTCTTTTCATTACCATTATTATCAAACATGAAGAAATATGTGGAAAAGATTACGCAACATTCACAATATTTAGCATTTTACCATTTCAATAGAGATTTCTATGAAGAGTAAATATGGTATTTGTAATTGAATAAGATTTCAATTTGTATATTTAATGGGTGAGTGTAATATTGAATAAAATGACATTTTTTTGTCATAGCTTATATATTGGATGTTGATCATGTTTGTTTTGTGTGTTTAGAACAATAATGTCAGCGATTAAGCGTCATTTCAAAGGTGCAAGCATGGCGGGGACAAGCTACCTGCTTGGAGCAACAAAGCAATAAGGTACACTTGCGTGAGGGAATTTCCGGCCAAAATCCTTGAGGAGGTGATAATAGCCGGGACCTCGGCAGTTGACCGAAAAGTTGTCGAAATGAAAGGTCGAGAGTAAATAGGATAATCAGCGCCCACGTTGATGATGGAATACAAAAAGTACTCGAGATATACGAAGATATTGTGGGACAAGATTAAAGAAGCGAATTTGAACATCGAAGGAGAAAAATTAACTACGCCTGGGTGATAGATCGATGGAACAAATTGGGGTTCAAGATTATAAAAGTGTTGTGCATAAGCTGGAGTCATGCACCCAATTCTCGCCTGATTAGAATTTTTGTGGCATAAGCTATAACCGAAGAAGAAAAAGTTAAGGAAAAAATATTTTTAACTTTCCATGCGTCGAAGTGTTGTTTAATGATATAAATTTGAAATTCTGAGTACTACGGTGATTTGGTTGCGACTCTTCCTAGTGGCAAAATAATGATGTTCGCCCAAAAATCATTAGTTGTGTCCCAGCGGGGATGACTGGCGTATCACGAAATAAATAATAAAGCGACATTTAATAAAGGGAGTGGTGCTTATAGTGGATTACGCTTTGAAGGCATAGTGACGAAATTAGGATTTAATGTGGGCGATAGTGAAGGCTGAGAAACCATGGTCGTGGCTTAATTTTTCTTGAGTCGGGAATTAGGTGGACAGGGTTATATGAGTAATTTGAGGCCTCTACCAGTATTAAGGTAATATGATAGACGAAAGCGGTAGATATATCAAGAAGGTCCACGAAATCGTGATGATTTACGCGCGCTACATATCTTGGAAAGAAATGCCATTGATGCAAAACATACAGGACAACTTTAGAATGGCAATGTCTGTAAAGGTTGAGGCATGCATGAGAGGAAAAGGGAAAGAATTGAATTTCAATGGGGGTGGGTCCCCGAGGATGATATCCACGTTCGTTTGGGACAGAATGAAGTGAATATGGATTAAGAAACTACTTAATATTATGTATTTGAATAATGTGTGGTAATGCTTCGCCACTAGCATGTTCTGATAAGTATAATGTGTGTGTGTGTTTATGCGATTTGAGGGATGTTGTCTTATCATATAAAACTAGTAATGTTAATTATGTTTGTATTGATTTACTCTCTCTTTAATCTTATTTTTATTTATTTTTAAGAAGGTTAGGCGTGGAGCATGTAGAGAGGCGATTGCGTCCAGAACCAGTGGAGCTACTCACGCGATCCTCGAGAGTAAGACATATTTTCTTGACATAAATCTAACAAAGTATGAAACACAATTTCGAGGTCCTACAGTTTGATTGAAGAGCAGTAATGCCATGTACGTATTGTCAAAATGGGATAAAATTTGTCATTAATGATGCTTATATTCTCCCGAGTCAAGAGAAACTGACTGTGTTTTTAATGGCATATATCGTCAAAGATACGATCTGGCTGGCGAAGATAATGCTGAAATAAAATTAATATCCTTACAAATGTTTTGGGAAACGAGAAAACCTTGAAAAAGCTGTCGAAATTATCTTTACGGATTCGCGAGCTGTATACATATATACATAAAAAATTGAATGTAATTTAGTAGTAAAGAAGACCTGTTGTGATTTTATGGCGTGGCTAGGTAAAAGCCTGGTTGGCAATGATGTGTAAAATAATTGAGAAGTACACATGACCATCCATTTAAAGGCTTAAAGCTTACAAAGAAGATGGGCCGTGTGACGTGTTCCGCAGTAAACTAATAAGGCATTCGCAGCCAGGTCCGAGGGCAAATCGAGCATTTCTTGAAAGAATTGAGTGATATATATGATTTATCAATGGCCCAATCGGGACCATTCAAGTATTTTTATGGGTGTTAATTGATCATCTAGTAGATGGTCATATATTTGTTTATTGTTTAGTTGTGATATGGTATTTCTTGAACTTTCTTTGCCGCGTATAATTAAATTGAGAGGTACCGGTCGCGATTATACTATAAAAAGAAAGTTAGACTTGGCAAATACTAGTGAATTTACATCTAAATCATTTAATAATTATTGCGTATCGATTGGAGATGCTTGTTGAACATCACATGTTCCTACATTAATGCGTACACAAAATAGTTTAATGGAGTCATTAATTAAGCGTCTTGATACGTTAATTGAACCGTTGATAATAAAACAAAGAGATTCTGATCCTTGTTTGGGATCATGAAATTTTACATCTTTGCGTCATTAATTTGTCTAAAAATGAGTGCTAATCATAAACATACCCACTTATCAACTTGCAATTGGTAAAAGAACCAAATGTTTAAATAAAGATTTTTTGGTTGTGTAGTATATGTCCCACGACTAAGCTCCGCCACAAAAGAACAAAAATGGGACCTCGAAGGAGGTTGAAGAATATATGTAGGGGTATGAATCTCCGTCTTATTAGATATATTGAGCGCTACTTGAGGTGATGTTTTTCGGGCAAGTTTTGTTGATTATCGTTTAGCGAAACAAATTTTCAGCTTGATAGGAAAAAGAAAATAAAAGCAGTTGGAAAAAAAGAATAACATAGTAATACCCATCTTTTGTGCATTTGGACCCCATTATAATAAATTATGGGAGTAAAATGCAAATAAGAGTAATACACCACAAGGTTTTAGCAAATCAATTGCGAGATTCATTTCGCGATAGCAGAAAAAGTGACAAAGTGGCGTATCACCTTCTATTAATACCCCACGCTACGATTGATATTCCGAGCAAAATGATGTAAGCAGTACATAAACTGTGGCTAAGCGTAATAACTGTGGAGTTCAAAGATAAAAATTCTTGAAAAAGAAAGGATAGAAAATATTGATAGAATGAAAGTGATGCTTGATAAGGCAGCTAAATAATAATGAGTCATGATAGAAAAAAACTTGATCTTGAAGAATCCTTGAAGATGATGAAAATGAAATCATTGACAATGGCGAAAATAAGAATGATCTTAGAGATTTCTATATCAATTATGTTAATACATAGAGGGGTATGCGACCGAAAGGTATGGATATTGATGAGATATTTTCCATTCTACATTGGTATGAAATTATGAATAAAAGTGATGATCCTAAACAAAGTCAGTGAATGAATGTCGAAATAGACATGATTGGAAAAATTGGAAAGATCTGATAGATGCGGGTTGAATTCTCTTAAGAATCGACAATTATTTGAACCTATTGTGACTATACAAATCCGGTAGGCGTAGCTCGATTCGGTTCGAAGTATTGATTCCCCAAAATAATTGGCTCGAGTCTCGGCTCGGGAAATCAAACCGAGACTCGAACTAGCAAAATCGGTATTAAGCTCGGTCGGCAGAAACGGTTAACCGGCTCGATAACTTTACATGACATTGGGCGAAGTCCGTTAACTTCCCCCACTGGGCAGGGTCCATTTAACACCCCAGGCCGAGCCCGTTTCCGATTAAACTCCCTCTTATAATACGATATAATACCCGACCCGCAAATTTACCGTTACTTGCTCCCATAACATAATTATATGGACGCTCAGGACTCGGACTACAGACTCCAGGCGGGGCTCGTATTTGCCAAATCTCCCCGAGCCACTTAAGTACCCGCCATCGTACCCTGGAAACAACGCAGTCTCTTTTCTCATATACTTTACGGTTCTATAAACCCCGATAAAATCATCCAACCTCGAGTTCGATTGTTCAAGTCCACACAGAGAAAGCTCCGGCGATGAAGTCCAAATCCAAAAAGAACTTACAAGTAGACTTGATGGTGTCCTTGCAGTTTGTCTGATGATGTTTTGAACATGCATGTAAAACTCAAGGTTTGAATTGATATTTTAATTTTGCTATTTTTGATTTGGATAGTTTTTTTGAATTGATGATGATGCGTAATACTGACTTCAAATTAGGTATTTAGTTGTTTTGTTTACATTGATTAAGGTGTATTTTGTAAGTGTTTTAATTAGGTTTTGATTTAGTTTGAATTAGATGTTCAATTATTGATTTTTAATTAGGTATTGATCGATTTCAATTAGGTATTCAATTATTTTTTTAATTGGGTATTTATTAATGATTTTTTGATTGTTTTGATTAAATGTTGTTTTGTTAGAGATTTTTTTTTAATATGCGGGAACGAACCATTCAAAGCAGTTCGCTCGAACCAATCGAACCTCGAGATAGAGCGATAAGTTGGGGTTAGGCCAGTCGAGCCGAATCGGGCACATGGTTCGAGAGATTAAAACCGAGCCGAACCGAACCTGCGTTAGGTGAGGGTTAGAGCTGGATTCGACCACAGCTTTATACTGAGGTGTGTGAAACTTGTTGGAGTGCAGTGAGTTTTTTTTTTTGTAAGAAAGCGAGAGTGAAAGCCAGTTGTAAAGATCTGAGGCTGAAATGCTTGTTGCGGGGTTTCTCAAGGCCGGAGATTGATTGTAAAGGTAACTTATTCTCTGTGTTGTGGATGCCGTACTTTTGATTATTTAATTGGTTTTGTCAAAGTATCTACAATAATCTACATATGCATCTTATGAATGTTTGTTACTGCGTACTTATATGGATCGACGATGGTAAGTATACATGAAAATGCAGGAAGGATTTAAGATGCTTAAAGGAGCATTGATATCTAGAAGAAATTGCTTTATGCAATTAAGTTTACCCAAAATATCATTTATGCGTGTTAAGCGATTGAGGACGAATATGGTATAATAGATTAAGTGAATATTTGTTTAAAATTTATGTGAATAATCCTATTTATACTTGTATTTTATAAGAGAAAAACAACATCCGGTTTGCCGCATCATTCTTTGTCTATGTTGATGACTTAAATATCATTTGGAACTAATAAAAGAAATCAAAGAAGCGATGAATTACTTAAAGAAAAAGAATTTGAAATAAGAAAATCACAGGGAAAACTAAGTTACGCGGTTTTTATAAATTAGGTTAATTAAAAATAATATATTGGTGCGGCCGATCGAATTATCTGAGGAAAGAGGTATTGAAAAGGTTTAACATGGACAAAGGCAAACCTTTAGGCCTTGATGATGGAAGCGAGAACACTTAATGTTGAAAAAAGATCATACATCTGGGGAAGAAAATAAAAGGATCTTGGTCTTGAGTACTATGCACTTAGTGCCGTTAGACGCTGTATATCTTACAAGGTTATGCGGACACAATATAATTTTGCGATTGAGATTTCTTACTTGAGATTGATTACATATCTACAAAGATACATTGAAAAGGAATAAAATATATATTTCGATATTTTCAAAAGTGCGTACGTGCTTGTGGTTTGTTTATCCTAACGATTACAAAACCGGTTTTTCGCTTGGTTATCTCACCGAATCACGAGGTTATTTATCCAGAATCTACGTAATGCTAAATTCTGGTTGGGTATGTAATACCGGCCATAATAATATTATTGTGTGTGATATGTTTGATAGCAGTTTGATTGATCTTACTAAAGTACCGTCGAATCGTCTTTTTTTTAGGGCTTCATCGTAATAAAATTCCAATGTTAAGCGTCAGCGACACAGAGATAATTCTGGATCGTTGACCAATTTGGGAAGTTTCTGGGTAGCTGGCGTGGTGAGATGACGTGATGGAAAAGACCCGTGGTGGTTTGTGAGGCAGGTCCGTGAATCTAATAACGTGGGCCGGTGAGCCGGGTGGGCGTCTGGAATATCGGAGACAAATGGTCAGGAGCCCATGGGAGTACCAAGTCTTTATGCGGTATGAGAGTCTTGAAGGACACCTCTTGAGGCCGTGGAGCCGCCTCCCCAGAATCTCGCACAGGATGAGTACGGGTCCTGGTGTGTGTGTTGTGGCTCCAGCCGAGGGTTGGTATTTTAAGTGGGGGTTATGTCAAGGCCCATGAAGTAATGTGATATGATTTGAGATTGGTACTACTTAGTACCGTGAGATCGTCTTGGCACTTCGGAAGCTAAATCGCAGAGCTGTGTTTAAGGCGTGCTTGACTGGGGGGGCCAATTCTAGGATGGGTGACCAGCTGGGAGATTTCTCGATGAGCTGGCGTGAGTGAGGACAAAGCGTCTTTGGAAAGGCAAGTAATTGAAGTTTTGTGAGGCAGTCCATCGAATCTAATAGCGTCTCACCCAGATCCGGTGGCGGGGTGGGGGCGTTACATGGACAATTTTTTGAAAGAAGCTTCCTACGTAGATCTCTAAGGTTTCAAGACTGGGCGATAGAACGGTGAGATCGATTATTTGTTTGAAATTTATTGAGAGTAGTGCTTGCTTGATGTGAAATTTATCGCTCGGTTGTTACGCTTATTTATGTTTGAGCAGGTAAAGTATATGGTAATCGATCTTATTTGTGTATACGTATTTTAAGATGCGTTATAGTATATTATTTATGGAGTGGTATTTATGTTTGAATGCGTGTATGTTTGAGTGCAGGTCTGCTTTGAGGTATGTATATGTTTGGGTGTACTTTCGAGATTCGAGGAATATTAATGTTATGGGCCGATGTCTGGCCAGGTCTATTTTTGACGAGGTATATGGGTTCTATACAAAATTTGTTGTGTCGTGTATATTATGAATGCTACATTAAGATTGTTGTGTTATGTTTGTATGTTTGGTATTAGATGTGTGATTTGGGAATTGTTTGAGTTGAGGATATTTGAGATGATGTGGGGTGTTCGAAGGGTGGTCCTGCAGGGAAAGGATATGAAAGCGCGATGTGGGTGTTCGAAGGGTGAGCCTGCCGGGAAAAGGATGAAATGTTATATATGATGTTATTGTGGTTTCATTTTTTATTAAAGTTATTTTATTATTGTTGTAGTATAGGCTTGTCGGGTTGAAATTTTCTTTGTTTACTCATTTGATTATGTGATATGAGATGCGAGGTATGACGTGTGAGTTAACGTAAGTGAATCTTCTATAATGTAATGCATTGTTAATGATGATTATTTACATTATGATGCCTTGGATAGTTGAAGTATATTTCCATGCTCCGTATATACATAAATATATCTGTCTATCTTATAAAGCTACGTATATATATCCTTTATTTGTGTACCTCGTTCGGATTAGCCGTTGAGGTTACCATCCAGGGTGGTCATTCCAACATAAGGCTGTCGGGGAACTGCAGCTCCACACTTGATTGACGGGTGCCATTGTGGTCGGCGGAGTTCGTGGGTGTCCGTTGATTCACCTAGGTGAGGACAGTGGTTTAGGGATCTCGGCGGTCGTCTCTTTATTATTTTGATGAACTTCGATTTTTACGTTTTGGCTTGGGATCATTTGGGGTGTAAAAACTATTTTGTGGAATATTTTGTGACTTGAACATTAGGTGTTATGCTTTGCAAGGTTGTATTAGGTGATGCCACTGATGGTTAAACTACTAGCCAGTACAACATTTAAATTTTCAAAACTATTTTCTTGTTTATCAAATTATCGAGGATTTATGGATTTATTAAGCGAGGTAATTTTAAATTGTCAACCATCATTATGGTGACTCGGAGATATCTGAGTTATTTGCTGACTCGACCTCGAGGCGTACGACTTCGAGGCGGGTCGTTACGGGGTAATGTTACATATGGTGATACTGATATCTGGAGATCAGTAGACTCTTGTAGCAACCTTCTTCCAAATCATCTTTGAAGTAATAGCAGCTCTTTCACGAAGCAAAAGAGAAAAAGTGTAGATTGTTAAGATTCGGTGACCGCGGCAATATCGAGGTATCCGGTTTACCGTTTAATAAGTCAATAATTTTGTATGAAGACAATGTTGCATGTGTTACTCGGATGAAAGAAGAAGGAGTTATATGTCAAAGTAGCCGAGGAACTAAGCACGTTCCCGAAGTTAACTTCGTTAACTTTCGAGAACTTAAAAGCAAAGGAGGTAGATATCCGGTATATCGTTCATGTGAAAATGTAGCGATTTCTTCACAAAGGCACTTCACATCGATTTCAAGAATCACGTTCGAATATCGAGAATGCGTACATTCGAGATTTTTGAAAATACGCATATTTTATTGAGGCTGAGAGCATCTTGTAGTACTCTTTCCTTATAGGGATTTTATTCCACTATGTTTTCCTTATAAGTTTTTAACGACAGCATGTGCTTCCAAATAAATAATGAAAGATATTTTAAGGTATGTTATAGTTAGACTCACTTGCCGGCATTGAAATATTTATGAAATAATGCACTAACCGAGCAATTAAATAGTAGCAGCAGGGTGGCTTTTTATAAAGATACCATGAACTTTTATGAAGTATCATTTCGAAAGATCACAAATTATAATTAATTCTAATCTTTCTTCTTCCCTTTCTTTTATTAGTACATATACTTTATATAGTAATTAAGCATTGCTTAATGATATTTAAAGAGAATAATATACTCTTATATTAAATCAAAATTGTAAATCATATTTTATGCCAGTTGATACCACTAGCAGACCCATTTCGACTATTAGCTATACAATACGCTACTTTCGATATCACGTGTCAGATTAACACGCTTCGAGTTGGAACATGCAAGTTATTGTATGCCCAACTTAATGAAATGTCGAATTTAATTTGTTTCCAAAGGCTTGGTAAAGATATGCATAGAAGCGAAATCGTAGATACATGAGATGTCGTAATAAGGTACTGTCCCCAAGAGAAAATCACTTGCCGAAATAATGATGACTTGATATGCTTGATTTAGCGGAAATCACACGGGATTCGTGCGAGGCCTTGAGGAGGCGATTTAACTATCACGGTGTGTACGCCCATTCGGGCCGTATCACGGGAACCCGAGGCAACGCCCGGAGGAGGCCGGCCGTCGCCAGTTCACGTATCGGAGTTTGCGTTGCCACATGTGCAGCAGAGGCCAAGAGACAAAGAACCATAAGGTAATGTGGCATTTCTTGATTTCCGGGAGGCGGGGGAAGATCAGAAACTATCCATCCACATTACTAATCGCTTTGTTGTAGGACAAGCGATAGAATCAGCACCCGCCCTGCCCGAGGCTCCGGGGGGCTGTCAACGTTCAACAGTACTCACATCTCGGGAGACCCTTTAAGATATCGAGACGGCTTCGAGAAGTGTAGCCAACTGATATTCCGCTTCCATACGGCCTTTCGCAGGAATTGAGACAACACATGTATACTAAAACAAATGTCAGGTCGGTAAAATGATAAGAAAAATACCTTCGGGACTCAGGTGCTACCATTACCCAAGAAATACTTCAGCGCACACAAAGTCGCTACAGAAAACACGTGTGCAAGTAGTCTTTGAATATCTTGATTGCTGCAGGAAATATTAAATCATCACGTACACTAGAACATTCGTCGGTGGTTTTTCTAAATAGGTGAAACAGTAGTAGTCGGAGGTAAGACTTAAACGAAACCATATTGTCATGATCGCATTCGACAAACTTATGAACCAACGTCGAACTGCTTTAAACCATACAGCGACTTGTGAAGGCGCTTTATACGCCAGCTGACTTTCGAAACCCGATTAGATTTTCATGTAAACTTCCTACGGTTAAATCATTAATAGAAAACTTGTGTCAACAGCGTCAGATTTTGATGAAGTTCCCAGTCATGGCGGCGCCAGCGGTAGAAGGATTCGAATAGTAGCCAATGCCCAGCAATCGGGGGGTACTTGAGCGGTCATGTGTTATTATTTTCAAGCTCTGAATCTCAGTTTTTACCATGGTAGCCATGGAATCGGCGCATGGCTTCTTTGAAGATTTAGGTTCAACGTCGTAGTGAGGGTTGCGAGAAACACTACGTAATGGCGTGAAAAAGCGAGTCTTGTCAACATAATTAGACAAAGTGAAATTACAGGTCGGAGGATTCTTGATGACTTGAGTGGTCAGCGATGCGAGGCAGGCAGGGGAGTAGTCGAATCAAGAATGGTGTGTACCCTGAAATCGTGGAGTAAAATGCGGAAGGAGTGCGTGTCCATGCGTCGAAGAAGACTCGGAGGGCGGCTCGTGATTCCACAGCCTTAGAGGCATGAGTCACGTCGTTAAATTTAGCCGCGGTCTCGTCATGGGGATGACAGATTCACAGCAGGCGTCGACACAGAGCAAATCCGGCCTTGAGTTATATGTCGAGAAGGAGGAGTAAAAGCCAGGCTCATCATCGCGTGCGTCGCGTGAATACCCAACTGGCCAGCACGTTATCAATCTGCGGGAGGAGGATCGAGGCCCAGGCAAACGGAAAAAGCAGGACTCGTGAAATTTGCACATCCCGAGACACAAAATATTAACTTTGGTTTTTAAATTAGCACACTTTCACTTTGCTTAAGCGGGTAGCGTAAGAAAACACATTTCCGGCTCACTCTTGAACTTATACGATTTAGCTTGCAGTTATAAGGAACATAACAGTGATCAAAAACCCGTAGTTTAGTCGAGGTAGGAGGTGTGCCAAGCAAAATGATACTCATCACGGAGTTTAAACCTAAACGCTTACTTAGATGGCGTCAGATTGATCAAATAGCCAGTTGTTAACATAAATCACCCAGAAACTGTAGGTAAGTTGGCACAGGCTTGAGGCTCGTGCTACATTCAAAGGTAACATGTTTCCATTTCAACTCTGCCATTCTTAAAGATTGTGCAATAGCGAGGATGTTTGAGAGAAAGTAATGTCACCGATCTGCGAAATCTTGTTTTAAGCAAAAAAATTCGATTGCATTTATCGCTACGCCTTTGTTTTAACACGACCGTCGAGTGGCTCGGCTATGGCGCGAGCCGCGTGAATAAGGAAAAAACTTACATTTTATCATTCGCCAAAATATTCGCATACTTCGAGAGAAATCATAAAACAATTGCTTGAAATATGGCGCTTGGCGATTAGACGCGTCTTTATATGGACATCATCGCGATGGATGCCGTCAAAGAAGCGACATGCTTTGAAGTATCGCCAAAATAAATGGAAATCACGTGTACGCTTTGCTTTGAGAAAGCAAATATCCGCAAGGATTCATCTAGAGCGTTATTCGAACTCAAATAAATGGTAAAAGCGACAACTTTGGAAGGCAGTTAAGCTAAGCACGGCGGCGGTAAAGAACGGATCTGTTTCGGCTACTCGATTAGCTTCTCGCATTGTCCCCCATGAGTAGTAAAGTCCCCCACCACCGTTCAAGTCCCGTCGGCGTCACCGTCGCGGGTCACGAAGATAAAGACAACCATATTTTGCGCGATAAGCGACCGCAGTCGGTGTTATCTTACGTAGGGGGTGTGTAGCAGGATAACGAGGTTACAATCAAAGTTGGAACCATAATAAGCCAGATTTATAAGAGATTAAAGAGGAAGATGTCGGGCGAACCACATTTTGAGAATAAACTTTACTACCGTCGGAAGACGACGTACGAGGAGGCGTGTCGGGATGTTCGACAACCAATAATAAATTACTGGTCGCGTGATTCGAGAGCACGAAGATCAATAATCCATACATCAGGTAAGCCAACCGAACTTACCCGATTAAGGCGATCGTCGATTTTGCATGGGGAACGAGAGTGATAGCGATTTGCTTGTGCGATCAGTAACACTCTGGAATAACATCCATCGGCCAAATGCGAACTTCGATGCATTGCCGCCCCAGAAGCCAGTGACTTGTACTGTGCCTCTAGAAGCGAGACTTGAACTACGCGGATTGGATGTGGGTTTCGCGATGCTGTGAAATCATAACATCATGATCATGGAAAGCAAACGACATTGTTTCTCTTATCACGATTGTTCCTCACACGATTAAAGCTAAGCAGGAAATGCGATCGAAGATGGAGTAAGTGCATGCGGATAATTGAGAGCATGAGTAAGCCAAACTGGTACCGTGAGGGCAAGTACAAATCATGGAACTTTTCTTCGTTAAATTAGAGGCGTTGCAGAGTGTTATACATTACCAAATATACACGTAGGAATCGGATTTGTGAGCCAAATCATCCGTAACTTTTCTAATTTCCCAAAATAATCATAGTAGGAGTTTACATTGGGAGAAGGCGTGTTTCAAATCTTGTTTCCGTTTTGGCCGTTGGCAACGATTATATGCTTCGGCGGCAATCGTATCCCATACTTGAAGAACACGACCTTCGTAATGAGGGAGCCGTCTTTAACTTTGTGTCAGTCGATAGTAGTAAGGATAAATTTAGCCGCGAGGCTGGAATTAGACGGCGTCAATCGTCAAAAATCCGGGTTCTTGGGTTTGTGACAGGCTTGTCACAGCAAAGGCCTGTTTTTTACGTCCTCGTAGAGAGAGTTTCATGGAGCGAGGAGACCGATGCCGTAGTTGTGTCGTTAAGGGTTTGGCAGTGATGCCAAACAAATAAGATTGCAGGTTGTCATTGGAACTAAAGTAATAAGGGGGCCGAGGGGTTGATGCGGTGATTAGACTACATGGCGTCGGGATCGGTCGGGAACGTGCGTCGGTGGGTTATTAAGTGTTGTCGGGATCAGCGGCCGGGTTTGGTTCGTTGTAGTTCGGTGGGTTGCTCATGGTGATTATCGAGTCGGTGGTCATGAGAATAAAAAGCCAGAACTTGTAGCGATGAAAAAACAATGCTATTCTGACGGGGGGATGCTGTGATGGTGAAGACAACAAAAACAATTTGGGGATCTGTGATGGTGAACTTAGGAAACTGCCGGTGATCGAGAAAAAAAATTTGGGGGGATAAAATTTGGGGTTAATTTTTAAAGCTCTGTGTCACGAAGTATTAAAGAGGAGCCAATATACTCTTGTATTCATCACGTTGTAATCACAATATTTATATCACATTAGTTCGATCTTGCTGTAGTAAAATTTCATTATTAAGCGTACTCTGACCAGCATTCTTTCGATATACGTGTCGGGTTAACAAATAACGTATAGCAATCGAATAATAGTAATGCTTGATCTAATAGTAATATAAACAATAATAATAATTTTGTCGAGAACCGAAACTTTGCTTGCGATGTGACGTGTTGGCTGCAATACAGGCGAGGTTAAAATTGTTCGGTCACTGCTTCTTGCTTGAGAGAAAGTAGTTAGAGGAAGTTTTTTACTCGGCTAGTTTGAAAATTTCTTACGTCTTCCAGTTCATAACTCGCTTGAGTTTATGATTGTATTGTTGAATTGATGAATGTAATGCGTTTGATATGTATTAAAAAAAAATTTAAAAAAAAAAAATAATAATATTAATTTGAACTGAAGCCCAATATCAGATTTTAAAGCCTTGAAATCTAGAACAAACTCCCGTTAAAAAAACACTACAAACAAAGTCTCACATTTCACACATCGATCCATCATGAAACATTTACTTTACTCTCACTTCAATTATCCCTTTTATCCTTGTCTCACTGCCTCACTATTGTCATCTTCATAAATTCACATCCCAAGTCACATGCAAACACTATATGCCCTATCCCAAACACCCCCCCCTCGTTTGATATCCAAACCAAATGGGAAAATCATCAGGCAATAAGCCTCCCAAGCGACCAAGTGGAAGAACCAACTTAGCCTCATGCATAGTTGCCACCATTTTCTTGATATTCATCATCATAATAATCCTCATACTCTACTTCACAATGCTCAAACCCCAAAACCCTAAACTCAAAGTCAACGCAATCCAACTCCCCTCATTCTCACTCTCAAACAACACAGTCAACTTCATCTTCTCCCAATACGCCACCATCAACAACCCCAACCACGGCGTTTTCAGCCACTATGATAGCTCTCTACAGCTTCTCTATGGTGGCAACCAAATTGGGTTCATGTTTATTCCCGCCGGAAAAATATCTTCAGGCAAGATGGAGTACATGGCAGCCACTTTTTCAGTGAAGTCTTTCCCGTTGACTTTTAACCAGCCGTTGACTTTTGGAGGTGGAGGGGTTACGGTAACGGATGGGGTGAATGGTTTTCGGGCCGGGCCGGCATTGGAGATTGAGTCGAGAGTGGAGTTAGCGGGCCGGGTTCGGGTCTTGCATTTTTTTACTCATCATGTGGAGGCTAGAGCTTATTGTAGAGTTGCTATTTCTGTATCTGATGGATCTGTTATTGGATTCCATTGTTAGTAGGTTAAGGTTAATTTTTTTTTTTTTTTGGTATGATCTTTTTTTCATGTGCATGCACCCCAAAGGGGGCCACCACTTTGAAATTGTGGGAATGAAAATTTGACTTTTGCTTTTTATTTTATATTTTGAATGATGATTTTATGTTACACATCACAAAATGTATCGATTTAGACTTAAGACAGTGACAAATTTGATTATATGTTATATTGTACTTTATTGGAGGTAAATTTAAATTTTTGTTAATTTGTGCAAAAGATGAATTAAAATTTGGGATGGAGGGAGTACATATTGTGACAAATGTATTAATTTAAAATAGTGACAAATGTATTATATGTGGTGGCGCCCATGGCGGGAGCCGGGAGTGCTCATTCACCATCATTTGGCCTAAAAGAATTTCAGCAAGGGACAGCTTAGACCAATGACCTATTCAAAAATTTGATTCCTCATTTAATCGATTTTTAATAGTTTTAGGGACATAAAATTTAGCCTAAAAATTATTGACTTGTTATTTTCTCGAGTAACAAGTACTGTACAAATATTGGAAGCTCGATAATCGAGGTTATTGGCCTTCAATGTAGTGGAGCAGTCAGCAGTGTGTGGGCACGATGGGCTTTAACTTTGGTCGGCTTTGGAAGTCTTGAAATGGGGGCACTTTCCGTCGGAGGAGACCAAAATAAACTGGATGATATCATTACGGAGTATTAAAAATTGAAGTAGACAAATTATTGATCTAAATTTATTCTTGTCCAATATTGGGATTATAACAGTTTATCATTCATGTCCCACGTAAGACCTTTTTGTAATTTTGTTTGAAAACAAAACCATAATCATGAATAATTTATAACTATAATACCAACAGGCAACAAGTAAGCAAAACTTTGGGCAGAGGCACTCTACAACTTACTTTTGCACCTATCTTGGCTTCAATCTTGTTTCCAATAGACAACCACTAGGAAATTTAAGTTAATCCCCAATGATACTTTGAGAAGCAATTTACTGTTATAATGAAATTTCGGATCAGAAGCTCTTCAGCAAAGACAAAGATCAATTTAAAAAATCTTATTTCCAATAGATCCAGAAACTATCTGGATTCAACAATTTATGGTGAATTTTGCATTCTAATTCCCCTACCACAGTCTCTCATTGTTATATCATCACTACATCAGTACAAAGAATTCAGTTGCTCTAGTCACTCATTGTGATGGCATCAATGCAATATGATCTTTCAGCTCAACTAACCCCTATTTTCGAGTGGGGTTGGGTTATTTCTACACACAGCTATTGTTTTACATCCATTCCTCAAAACACAAAAAATAATCCCCCTTCTTTTATTATACATAGACTCAATATCAATAGGCATGCATTATAATTTATAATGCATTTTATTTGCAGAACTTACAATAACTTAATGAATGGTGCAGCTAGGTGAACAATTATTAATCAATTTAACAATAAAAGCTTCTGAAGATCCATAGCCATAAGGGTTCTTGCTAGCCCACTTCCACTGGTCTCTACACATCTCCTCAATGCCATATTTTGCCCTGTAAATGGTTTAAAAAGAAACATTTAGCGTCCATTATTCTACTATGAGTCTAATTATTTTATGCACCAGTTCCCTCGAAGTGATCGATATTGACACTTACTTCCAGTTCAATTCCCGCTCGGCTTTGGCAGTTGATGCATATACTGTCTCAGCATCGCCTGGACGTCTACCAGCCTTCACCAAAGGAATTTTCTGTAGACGATAAGGAATCAGAAATTTAGACGATAAGGAATCAGAAATTAGCACTCCGTATATGCATTTCCATGAAGGACGATTTCAAGCCTGCATGGCTACATTAGCTACGGAAACTACAAAATGATACTGACATGGACATGCTAACATATATAGGTAACCAACTAGCTAACTACAGCTACAACATGCCACAAAGCTTCTAAAGTGACTTCGCAAAAACGGAGGGGAGGAGTTCTTAATGGTACACAACGTTAATCCTGTGATATCAAAGAGGTTGATAACGAATTGACCAATAATGAAGTGCAAAGAATATCTACAACTTCATACTCCGTAGTAAATAAGAAGCGCAGGTAGTGAATTTATCTCATTATATGCAAAAGCCAAGGTAAATAAAACATGTGACCCATAGGACATGTAATAAACCAGCTAACTATCTAATAAAGTGAATTTAAAAACGAGATTGGGGCAAGAAGAATCCCATCAACATAATGTTACCTTTCCAGATGCCTTCTCAAAAGCCGCTACCATTTCCAATACTGATGTTCCTTTTCCAGTTCCCAAATTAAAAACTTCACAGCCTAAATAAAAAAAATTAAAAGGAAAAATTAAGTTGAAGCAACATCAAGGTGGACTTTGAGATGGACTTACGGGTCAGTATCCTATTATTCTAGAGATGATTTAAAGACCCCATCTATAAGAATCTGATTACGCTACAAAAATACAAGAAATAGGAGTCCACATACGTATAGAGGGATCAGCTAGCTTGCTTAGTGCAGCAATATGGCCATCCGCTAAATCAACAACGTGGATGTAGTCACGGACCTGATAGCATAATGAGTTAAAGATGTCAAGATAGAACAAAACGGAAGAATGGCCTTAGGCACACAATTACTAAGTTGTTAAATGCCCAAAAGGGTTAAATACTTAAATTACTACTTCTATTATCATAATTTCACATATAATTGGAAGGCATATAGAGTGCTTCTCCAGAGATGCAAATTGATGGTGTGTTAACATTTCAGCAATAATTCAACAATTTGAAGACAATTTACTTGAAAACTGTTAAAATCACATACAAGACTAAAAATCTGCGGTCTCTTTCCATGTAATAATTTGACAAGAATTTCCATGTAACAATTTGATAAGAGAATCTGCCTTAAACAAGAACAATTTAAGATGGTGGCGGAGACCGGGTTAGCAGTGATTTAGTACGATTTTAGCTCATTATAAAGACTACTAGCATAACGAGTCAACTGAAACGTTGAGAATGAAGACATACCCCCGTCCCATCAACTGTATTGTAGTCGGTTCCGAAAACTGTTAGTGCAGGCCGCCTGCCAACAGCTATTTGTTGAACAAAAGGCATAAGATTGTTCGGGATCCCGAGAGGGTCCTCACCGATATAACCGCTGGGATGTGCACCAACTGGATTGAAGTAACGCAACAATATGATTTTCCACTGCGAGTCTGATTGGTATACATCACGACATATTTCTTCAATTATAAGCTGAGAAAAATAAAGAACCATATATTAGCAGGTGTGTCAGCTATGTACTTCATTATGTCAGGAACTCAAGGTCTCGCCTTTTTACTTAACATACACACTAAATAGTAGCACAAAGAATCATCTTCTCATAATTTTTTCTCAATCTAATCCAGGAAATTGCAGTTACCAATCATGGTGATCAAGGATGACAGAATTAGAGTTCAAACTGTACCTTGGTTCTGCCGTAGGGGTTCAAAGCGCTGATAGGGAAATCCTCCGTGCATGGTACCTCCTTGGGCCAACCATACACAGTAGCTGAGGATGAAAACACAAGCTGCAATTTTTATTAAAAGAAAAAACAAGTCAACAATGTTACACAGCATTAAATTACACAACTACAGAGCAAACTGCGTTAACCTTTAAAGAACAGGAAATCAAAAATTGTAAGTAATTTTTACCCAAAAAAAAGAACAGAAAAAATAAATAGAAAGCTAAAGGCAAACACCTTTTTGCACCCATGAGCAGCCATTACTTCCAATAGAATAATTGTTCCAATAAGGTTGTTGTCATGATACAACAAAGGTTTCTGAACACTTTCACCTACTGCTTTTAATCCAGCAAAATGGATAACAGCATCAAATCTGCAGCACAAAAGGTTTTTGCATAGATTAATACTCGAGCCAAATAAATCAATTATACATTCCTTCTCCAATTAAATGCTCCATTATATCTAGAATCTTATACTTTTTTTCCATAAATAATGTTCCAGACCCCATTAAAATCAGTCAAACTACAGTAAAGTGAGTACATCCCCCTGCCCTGTATTTTCTCTTGTTGATTTATAAAGAAAGATGTTTTCATGTACTATGAAGTCAAAGATTTATATTTTGAGGTTTCTAACAGCAATAATAAATTAAAATTCACCATGAAATACATAATTACTTTACACTTATTTTCGCAAGTATAGATTGCAAGGCCGCTTTTCATCGCACGGGTCAATTCTAAAATAACCTACCTGTTATGACGGGGCTAATACTGCGTACTACTAAACCTCCTTATCACACTTAAGCGGAAGCTTCTTGAGAGGCACTGGCCAAGTTTATGTTTATGATTTATGAAGAAAGACAGTTATTTAGTTATCATTCTATATCAATGTCATCATGAAAACAACCAAGACAAGGGAATTAATGAGCAAATCTGGTACAGAAACAGTTGTGAAACAGGAGATATAGAAAAACACTTTAGAGGGACCACATGTTAATTTATTTATTACAAAGTGTTATCAACCCCACTAATATCTACAAAAAAGGAGTTTTAAAAAAATATTATAATTCCCCTCTAATACTATAGATGAGTGCGATAGAATTAAAGAGGAAACTTAACAAATGGAGAAATAAACCTACTTCTCTGAAGCAAAAAGCTTCTCAAGAGCTGGCTTATCACGCAAATCACCCTGCAAACAAAATACAGAAACAACAAAAAGCAGTAATTAACAGCTCATGAAGTAACATGCAACAGCTATATTTACAGAAAGGCAATTTGTGTTACAAAGGGCAATTAATTACACATTAGTATTAACGTTGACATGCCTCAATGTCTTTGAAAAACCTCACGCCTAAGGTGTTGGGGGTCGGATAATATGCGACAAAAAGGAGGTTGTTTCCGAAAAAGTCAATTAATTAATATAAAAAATTAGTCATTGGACATGCATGCAAATTAATCAGTTTTAGCAATCTATTCTCTGTTTGTCACTCAGATTAACTAGTAATTCATGTAAGACCATATTAACCACTAGTAAAACTGTAAAAATGGAATCTTTACTTTTCAAACAAAAAAAATGGACTAGAGTAGTCTCACAATTACCAAAAAGGTAAAAAAATTCCAAAAGTTGAGGAGTCAAATGAAGGGCAATTGACCAATATTACAACTTGACAAGGACACAAAATTTCTTCATACCCAAAACAAGAATTAACATCACTCACATAATTTTCAAATTTAAGCAGAAATTATGACAACAATCAAAATATTATTTTTTGGCTATTTCAGCCTGAGCCTGACGTATATCCAATACGTACTCCACCAATAGAATAACCCATTACAAAAGTAAAAACAAAATTTGTTGAGGGAAATTAAGGTGAACTAAAATAAAATAAAATAAAATTATAAATATCATTTAACTATGTTAGACTCCAATTTAAGAGATTAATGATAACATGGTAAATCTATTAGAATCATTTAATCTAGAATATAAAAAATAGAACCCTGGATGAAATATATATATATATATTCATATAAAAAATGTAACTCCAAAACTAATAAATATATATATATATTTATATATAAAAAATAACTCCAAAACGCAAAGTAAATACCTATAAATATGAAAAGGGTACCTTATGAAATGAAAGTTTGTGACCATGTTCACCAGCAAGTTCTTTAACTCTATCAATTGCAACAACAGAAGAATTATCAAGATTATCTATCACCACTGCCTCATAACCCCCCAACAACAACTGCAACACCGTGTGACTCCCTATATACCCCGCTCCACCACTCACCAATATCTTTTGCACCATTTTTACACACAAGAATTATTCAAATTCAATTTTTTCCAATTATGAATATATATATATATATATTAATGTATATATGTATATAATATAATATATATATTAATGTAAATGTTGATGAAAAATGAGTTTGTAACAGCTCAGAAATGAAGGGTTTGTGATCAGAAAATAAATGGGGTTGTAATATGTACGTGGAGGGAGTGAGAAATAAGAGGGGAAACAATTGAGATTTTTATTTTTTATTTTCAAAATTTAGTTTTATGACATGGATTTCTTTGGGAGGAAATAAAGGTGGAAGAGACACGTAGAATGGAGATCTTGTCGTATTGGAAATTTGGGATTAGAGTCCAGAATTTGAAGGGCTCGTTCAAGCCAATGCAGATTGCAGATTCGTCCAAGTGTCAAATCTCGATTAATTTTTCCAAAATTTCCATTCGAGCAGTCGAGTTCTAATCTTATTTTTAAAATATTAATTAGAGCTACATGTACTATTCGCTTCGAACTACATAAATTTATATTCTTTTTTAATTTTTTTGCGTATTTTATCATTAAAATTCGAATCTTCTCTTCGAACCGAATCGAACTTTCATTTTTCCGATTCGTTCGAACATCTAGCCGAACCAAACCTCAAATCCTTATGATAGAGCTGAACTGGGACCTCTTCAGGTTCGACTCGTTTACAGGCCTAGTGACATCTCTAATAAGTATATAAATTCACTCCTCATGTTCTAATCATTTCAATTCTCTCAAATTTTAATTACAGTCATTCAAATTTTGATCACAATAATTGATTTGCAATGTTATATTTTAATAATATAATGACTTTCTTCATTTTCTACTATAATTTTGGGGTCAAATCAAATAGTTTGTGAGGATATTAAATCATGGTGACCTAATGTTCCAAAGCCAAGGGCCAACGTTTGGCTTCCCCATTGTGGCTGTTAAGACTCGCACTTGGATTTCTTAGGGTATAATATGTTGTTGTCTTTACTACTAGCCCATAACTATTTTATTCGATGCAATTTTTTTTTTGCAACATGACTATTTATTTGATGCAATATCAAAAGATTCTTGAAGTTTACTACTATAATAAATATTGGATATGAACTTTCCTTTAGTGAATAACTGAATAATGAATATGTAAGGGTTGTGCTGGGAAGAATAGGAAAATAATTTGTGAATTTTCGTCTAGTGAATAATGAATAAGATTTGAACCTTAACACTTCAAGTAGGAAGATCTTGCAGTCAAAGATCTGAACCAGCTGAGCTCTGAGAACATTACGTTTATAAAGATATTTAAATTTTTTAACAACTTTTAATGGTTCAAGTGAATAAGCTTTGAACTGAATACATCCGCTACTGATAGAGAGTAGATTAGAAAACTTTCCAAAAACTTTGTAGAAAGCGCATTAGATAAGAGTATTGTTGCAACACTTTATTGGATCACCTTTGACCAACTTATAAGCTATAAATACTTTAATTCTCTTACAAGCTAAGTATTGCAATAAGGGATGCATCATTGAGTGAAGTTTTAACTTTGACTTAAAAAGTTAGACTTAGTTAACCAGTGGCATTGATTTAACTCAACCACTCATTTCACTTAATAAGGGATGCATCATGGATTTAGCCAAATCTAGCTCTTGAAAGATCTCAAGAGTCCCTGTAGATGATTGTTCAATAGAAGTTCAATTAAAATCGACCAACCTTATTATGGGGGTTGCTCTAAAAAGTAACATCAAACTTTTATTGGCATCTCTGTCGAGACAATAGCAAAATGGTTGTTAGCTATCGAGACATGTGATAAAAACACTAAATTGAGGATCATCTCTTTCAAGAGGATTTTAAACATCTTTAAAAGACAAGTAGCATGACTATTTGTTCTCCACGCAGTTTTTAAAGCACTCCCTTACATGACTTCTTTTAATGAAGAATCAATCTTTGCCGCGATATTTATATTATTACTAGTTGTTTGGATACAATATAACTTGTGCACTGTTAACTTTTGTATTCAAATTATGAAGAAGAAAAATAAAAAATAAAAATGTTATATACTCCAGTATTTGTTTATATTAGGTTGAGCTATTATACTAAACATATATATAAATGATAAAAACTATAAATAATTAAATAACATATGTAATGGAAGCTACATATATACTTTTGCATACACAGTGATGATAAAATATCAAAGATGTCATACAATTGTTATTTTCATTTCTTCTTTATGAAATCAACATAAATTTGAAAAACGAAGGCAGTTAACTTATATGTAAATTTATGTTTTTATAATTAAGGGAGTTTCATATCATGGATTTCATCAAAATAACTTTATCTCCTCGTTCCTACTTTATTTCATATATGGATAGATTCTCTCAGGTTAGGTATAGACTCTTCACTACAATTAGCGAGAGGTGGAGGAGGATACAATTAAAGACTTATCATGCAAGATTTTGTAACATCCAATTCACGTGAGTTATCTATACTATATATAATGTATATAATGCGTTACGATCGACTCGCTACCTGCTCGCCCAAATTAATCGTGAATTCTATTTTATCCCTCCCGATAAAAAATGTGTTGATTTTTTATTTACACAATAACTTCTCCGACAAGCCAGAATCGCCTAATACGATAATCCTATCCATAATAATTTTCATAATAATAAATGTTAATATGCGTAAAATAATGTGTGTTAATCTATACTATATATAACGTAAGTGCTTTGGACAATGACGGCTACTCCATGCAAGTTCAAATTAACGAATTCCTATTTTACCCTCCCATTTAAAAATGTGTTGGTCTTTTTTATTTACACAATAATCTCTCCATGACAAGTCAGAATCGCCTAAATACGACAATTCTATCCACACATCTCTCTTATAATAATAAATGTTAATATGCGTAAATAATGTGTGTTAATTTATTCGTTTCTTATGAAAGTACTAAATTTATTTACGCTTTCACCGAATTCGCATGACAATTATTGTCGTGACGGTTGCTCTAAACTTCATCGCCTGGCCGTAACCAATAACAGCTCCTCCTTAAAACCTTCATTCGACTCTCTTATTCAAACGCCAAAATACTTTAATACATGTTACATAATTTAAATATTTTTTCACCAATCATGAAAATTATACTATAAAATACTTAAATACCTGGTACACGCTAGACTACGCAAATACAACTAATTTTAATAATTTCTAAGATAACCTTTGAATTATTTTGAACTAAACTAATGTAACAAGTTTAACATCTGATACTAGATAGTTCTTGCCCAAGAAAACTCCATATTGTAATCTAACTTTGTTGTTTATTGTTTTGTTTCTTTTTATTTTAAAACGACCCCAATATATTTTCTATGAAATTGACTCTGACAGTGTAATATATGTGCCATTTATGATTTTACCCTAAATTAAAATCTATATTTCGCAAATTTTAACATTATTGAATGCGGAGAAAATTTCCAAAACGACGTAGCCTAAGTATCATACTAAATCGACGATTCATAACCTAATTAGATGATCTTAATTTACGCAAGATGTTTTCTTGCCTGGCCATGCCGATTTTTTCCAATTTTTTTTGTGTGAAACCGATTATATCGGTTTTTTAAATACACAAACCATTTCTCTTTGCTAGAAATTAATTCGGTTTGATTCGTTCAATTGACAAGCGATTTTCATGTTTCTGGGCTTGCCTTGGTCGATTTTCGATTTTATAACAATAATATAATATAAAAGAAGCTCATGATTTCAAATTAAAATAAAATAGACATAAATTTCAACTACATACACCAAACGCATTTATATAACAAAGAGACATTCTGCTACAAAATGTATCGACACAATCAAATCTGCTTTCAAACACACGATAATAAGATATACTTCAAACATATTACTAACACATGCATACGTTAATAACATCGACACAACAGACGCCTCCAAACATTCCACCAAATACACGATTTCAAACTTAAATCAGAAAGATTACTTAAACTAAAATATCACAAATATAAATATTTTTAAACAAAAAATATCTATACTCGGGTTTGGGTACGGCTTCGGTTGTGCTTTTATATTTTTATCATTCTTACTTTCGATCTCACTTTTTTTTCAACCAAATCGATTAAAATTCTGGCCCGATTCGCTCGATTTTTTCTGGCTTCAATCTTAATCGAGCAATATCCCTAAAGTAAAAACCTGGTCGACCTAGAAAATCCGAAAACAATTATGACATGATAGCTGAAGTGAGAAATCTGTAGTACAATATACCAAAAACCCAGGTCCCTTTGATCTACCAATCCTCAACCATAACTATTCACTCCAACATCATCATCATCATCATCATCTCACCTCTAGGATTTGGTGGCCTTAAACATAAGTCAACCCAAAAATAAACCTTATTATGCTAATTAATTTATGGCTTATACAACTCTTAAACCTTTCGTAATCCCCCCACAAAGCCGTGTTTGTCTGTTTGGAAAGTGGCATCGGTGTAACCCGTCCCCGTTACTCCGGAAACGGGGGATTAAACTGACCATGAACTCCTTAATCCCGGGAGTAGACGGGGGCGGGGTGTCGGACGACTTGGTCTCGACTCGAAAAACTCAATTCGGAAGTGGGTTTGATGTGATAGCCAATATGGTTAAGAGGATTGCGCCGCTTGATATTTCCATTATTTCCAAGGGGGTTTCGGAATCGGCTAAGGATTCTATGAAACAGACCATTTCTTCTATGTTGGGTTTGCTTCCCTCTCATCAATTTGATGTTACTGTTCGCCTTTCTAAATTGCCACTTGATCGACTTATTGTTTCTTCCATTATTACCGGGTAATTTATTAATTATATGATTGTTTAGACTAAAAGTATTCTAGTAAAATAACTGATAAATTTTCATATAATTTCTCATGTTATTGTTTCTTCTGTTATTACTGGGTAATTTATAAATTACTCCCTTATAAGGATATACTTGATTGTTTAGACTAAAATTATTGTCGTAAATATTTGTTGTTTTGAACGAAAGTGGTAATTTTTCATTATAGTTACACTTTTGTCATGTAAAGTTTAATTTCTTATCTCATTTTCTTCCATTATTACCGGGTAATTTATAAATTGATTACTCGTATCCATATAATTGATTGTTTATACTAAAACTAGTCTTGCAAAATATTTGATTGTTTTGAACAAAATTGATAATTTTTCATTATGTGCACACTTTTGATGTAAAGTTTCATATGTTATCTTAAATTGTGATGATTAACTTTAGCTTATTAAAGTAATTTTAGCTTAAACCGTCAATTATATTAGTGCTACCATTTGAAAAAGTTTGTATTGTTTCATTTTCAATTGTTAGAATTAACGAACCTTGTAGACTTAATTGACACCCTTACACACATAACCTTGAAGCTACAATAACTTTCATCGCAGCGAAATTGCTTGGTTTTTAATTTTGAAGTCAAGTATATTTGCATATGCTGGCATAATATTTGGCGAAAATGTTTGTTTTCTTTTTCCTTTTTGCTGAATTGGACATTAATTTGCTAATTGGTTGTTAAATGGGTGTATAGATACACATTATGGAATGTGGAGTATAGGATTTCGTTGATGAGGAATTTCGACTTATCAATGGAGAGTTATGAAAGGATTACTAGTTTGAATGAAAATGGAGTTCCGGAGTTGAAGTGCCAAGAGACTAATGGAGGGGGAGAAAATGAAGGTTTCAACAAATCTGTTGAAGATTTTGATAAGACGAGTGCTCAAAATCTTGGGGACTTGTCTCCTGAAGTTCTAAGTTACATTCAGGAATTAGAGTCCGAGCTTTCCTCTGTCAAGCAGGTGAACATCTCTGAGTTTTTCACTTTGGTAGTCAAGTATTAGAGCTGTTAGAATTAAAAAACAAAATGATTACTATCTCCATTCCAAAAATTTGTTTGATTTTTTGTTGTCAAAACAAACTTCTATTTGAATGAAAATGATAATATCAATAGTAAATTAAATTGAAAATACTCATTAATATATTTTCAACCAAACATTGTCGACTATATTCGACAATCTTTTTTAGAATGGAGGCAGTAATTTACTATGCTTTCTGATGTAGTGTTCTTCACGTAGGATTCATTCTTGAATTGGTATTAGATTATTTTTCTTGTACCTTTCAAGTTGGGTGTATATATCTCAATTTACCATGGCCTGTATTTGGATTGAATCTACATAGCTTTGGGGTGTTCCAACTTTAGTTAGTTTATTGCTCACTTTAAGTAAATAGTATTTGAAGCATAGAAGGATTCCTGACATAAATCATTATATGTCGGTGAGGTGAGCTGTGTAGTTACAAAAGTACTTCCTTATAAATCTTTCACATAGTGCTCTTACTGCTCTGTATATATATCTGCAAATGTACCTTTGTAATTTGTTTCTAGTCTTTAGGTAAATTTTTGTCTGAAGCCAACAATTTGTGAATCCTAACAAGGAGTATGCATGATAATTTAAAGCTATCAACATAGAAATCTCTTACTGGTTATGGTTAAAGATGGTTGGGACCTAATCTTGTGATTTATGATGTTAGTAAGATCAAATGATATGATAATGCATGCATTACATAAACGGATACTAACTTATGGTTGGGAGTCGGGACCTAATCTTGTCATTTATGATGTTACTAAGATCAAATGATATGATAATGCATGCACTACATAAACGGATACTAACTGTTAAAAGAGTATTAAAACTATTTTCGAATCGGATCTGTACTGGTCATGTGATTGGATCGGTTCGGTCTGGGACTCCGGGTATAACAGAACTCGATAACAGCACTAACCAATTCATATTACCTTTGTTTAGCATGATGATCTATGTACTCTACTTTCAACTTTATACATCCAAATTAATAGTTCCACTATGCATGTCTAGAGTAAATGCAAAATACATTAAAAAGGCACCTCTCTCATATTATTAAAAGAGTACCTTCCAGATGGATTCGTAAGATACAGGCGAGTTTCATGCTGCCAATTAGTTTTTGTGGAACCCATGATTCTTAACATGGTATTAGAGTCGGCCACTCAATTAGATTCACGTGCTTATGCAAAACCCTGTTTACCTGTGTGAGAAAGTATTGAAGGATTATAAAGCTATGATTTGTGCGTATGACAGCATTAAATGGTTCCATGGTAAGGGTGTTGATTTGCTAAGAAGTGCCGATGAATTTCATTGCATTCATGTCTACAACATCCCAGTTAAGTTGTCCATGTTATGTCTAAGCATGAGATGACAAGCAGGACCTTATTTCTTATTGATATCAAATCTTACATTTATTCTTTGTTGATACTCCTGCAAAAATTTTCGGATTGAGTGAGATGAGTTTGGAATGGTCTGGTGGTGTTCCAAACATGTGTACTTCCTTTGCCTTTTTAGTTACTTTTCTTTTGAAGCTCTCTGTGCATATAAGGTGCACCCATATATTTAATCACTAGGTCTTTATTTGGCATTTTGACTGTTATTCCTGTGTATGATTTGCCAATAGAAGATCAAGAGGCACTTCTTTTAGGTTTTTCTTTCTGATAGTCACAATATTTTGAGATATTTTCTTTATACTGCTAGCTGATCCAATATGTGACAGGAACTGCATGTGGAGAAACAACAAAATTTACGAACTGAGTTTATCAGAAAGAATAATACGATCTCTGAAGCATTTACTATCATTGAATCTGACATATAGAATCCATCAAAACATCAAGAAGGCTCGACTTTAGGGTTCAGGAAAAGCGTTGAAAATGGTGATGATGTTTCATGTGATTTTGTCAGTACGTCCAGAGATTACTTGGCCAAATTGCTGTTCTGGTGAGTGTTCTCTTGCAGTACATTCTGGATTCAACGCTTCCATAATCTGAGGAAAATAAGAAAAAAGAAAAAACTTGAAATGCTTGCCTTTACTATAATAGTTCTTTCTGCTATGTAAAATTTTTGCTTGATCTTTATGACAAAGGCCCTCTTTTACCATTACAGGTGTATGCTACTGGGACACCATTTGAGAGGCTTGGAGAACCGATTACATCTAAGTTGTGTTGTTGGCTTGTTGTAACTTGTAAGAGGAGCAACTGCGGTGAAGAATTTCATATGTATATTGTTCTTCCTTTTTTTCAATTTTTTTTGCTTTTCACCTTTTGCCACAATTGGTTCCCTCCGAGTTGTAAACGGTAAACGTGAAAAGTGATATCAAAGCTTTCGATATCAAGCAGATTTCAGTCCACCCAATCTTATTAGTTGAATAGATCTTTGAAACTGGTAGTTCCAGTGTAAAAATGTATCTTTTGGCACCAAAATGGCAAAATAACAACATGCATTTGACAATTGATTTCTACATTATCTTGTTCCAGAACTTTTATTGTTCAATTACGTAGTATTTTTTTGTGGCAAGGAAATGATTTGGCCAGATCCCATGTGTATGTAAATTGTTGTAATATGATGTGGATCTGTAAGGAAATTGGAAACGTGTGATCAAAATATTTAATATGGATTTGTAGCTAGTTATAATATCATTGGTGGTGATAGATTGCTGGGTTTATATCCAAACTAGTAGACATATAGCATTTTTTTTATATACTTAATACACCGTATTACAATAATTCTCAAGTCCCTACTCCTATAATGAGATTCAAATTGACATTGCCCTCCCCGAAAAATCTTGTGCAAACACTAATGTAGCGAACTCGCCAAGAACTTTCATAAACGCTGACCTATTGATCATCGTGAGTTGATTCTGATGACGAATTATTGAATTGCGATTTATCATCCGTGATAGTTTCTTCTATTTGACTTAAGCATTCATCATCCATGAGGCTTTCAGATGCAATTTTATTTGTTAGTTGATGTTGATTCAAATACTTTTTTTATATACGTAAGAAGTTAAATAGCTAGCCACCTTCACGTATTTTGATTTATCTTTATTTTTATTTATATATAAAGAAACGAAGCAGGCCCCACCCTTTATGTATTTCATTTTTTTTTAAAGCAAATACAAAGCCCACCTTTCTGGATGATTTTATTTTATTTTTTTTATATGAAGAAAAACAATTTGATTTGATTTTTTCTATGTTAGTTAAATACAGCTCTTTCACATTTCAACGATTTGATTTTATACGAAAAAAATAAATTTGATTTGATTTTTTTTAGTTAGGCCCACCTTTGGATGTATTTTTTTATATATATGAAGAAAAGCAATTTGATTTTATTTTTTTAATACGAATAAAAGTAAATAGTTATGTCCACCTTTCGATGTATTTGGAATTTTTTGCTATGTAAGAAAAGAAATGTTAGGACTCACCTTTCGAGCAGATTTCATTTTTTTAAAACAAATAGCTAGGCCTGTGATTAATGATTTGATTTTTTTGTATAACAAGAAAAGCAAATAATAAGTGACCACCTTCAATGATTTCATTTTTTTAAAGAAATGGGCTTAGATCCACCTTCGACGTATTATCTGCCGCTCAGACAAACATTTTGCTGGATTTAAACATTTGCTATACGAGTACCCCTATATTACCGCTGATCCATTAGTTGCGCCACCTTTTCGATGTATTATCTGGTTAAGCCATATCAAACATTTCATTGATTTAAATATTTGCTATATAAAAAAAAGAAAAATCGATTGACATTTATAATATTAATGACATTACTATCAATTGCTGTTTTTGTTTCAGATTATTAATTTTGATTACATATTTAAACTTGATGTTATAAGAAAGTACTTAAACTTTTCACTCATTATAATTAAACCATAAACTAACTTTTTTTTGTAGATAATACGTGGTCCATCATTTACCAATACAACTAATTATTATTGCGCAAAATATTAACTATTTTAAATTTTTTGTCGTTGCTAAAATAGTAACTAAAAAAAGTGGGGAGAGTATTAATTTACAAACTTTTGCCGACTTTGTAATCACGTGATAATTCATGCGGCGCAGTCTCCCTTTAGCTTGTTCCACTGGTACCCATGGTTCAATCTTTATTCTTTTTTTTTTATCGAAATGTTATTTCGAAATCGCTATAAAAAAATCAATTTATTATTTTTATTTTTAATTCCAATTTATTATTTGAAACTAGTAAATATTGTAAATCCTATTTCTCAATGTCACATCATCATATGATGTGATAAAATTAGTTTAATTTCTAGTAATAAATCCTAATTTTACCCTATTAATTACCCCTGCATATTAAAATATCTAACCTTAAGCTTCCAATGGTCTAATTTTAATTGAAGGATATCAAAAAATGTCATTGAGATTGGGTTTAATGCCACTTGTAATTGTGCGATTGATTATTCTTAATTAAGTTAATTGATCAATCCTCGTAAATTAGAGTTTCACCATTTAATTATTTAATTTTAATTGCCTACAAATGCCCTCTCAAACTCGGACACATACGGGGTGTGTGTCCGTTTCAAGATACTTTCTCAAAAAGTTTCATTATTTTTGGACATACTTCATATTTGGACTCTCCTCAAACCACTTTTCTTCTTGTTAATAATTTGATAGTTGTAAAGAATAAAATAGGCTAAATTTCATCTAAGACCGAATCAAGTGTTTTGGAACATTTCAAATGTACGCTTAAATATTTTAACCTTCAAATAGTATCCGGTCACGATTTTTGCAGACCTACACTTTGGAAAACATATTTTTGGTACCCCAACTCCACTTTAACAGTAAACCTAAGAGCAAAACATGAAATTTATATATATTGCACTTTATATTTTATTTTTTAAATAACAAACACTTAATTGAATCGATTTTAATTAATTAAATAAAAAATAAAATAAAACACATCTATAATTAACTTAATAAGGAACCAACTTAAAATGTATCCAGTAGACGTTACTTATGCATTGATTATAAAGAATTCAACATAAAGTTCTTTATGCTATTTATTAAAATCTTATACAATCATGGCATTTGCTATCTCAGATATTATATATTACGGAGTACTAATCAATAAATAAAATAATTATTTAAGTGGACATTATGATAATTTAAATATATTTCTATTCTTGTCATCGATGAGGGATTATAAAAGGACAAGTCTATCCGCCATTTTCCCCACTTCTTAATCTCGCCGAGAGATATATCATTCAACTACAACAACAATTTTATACTCCAAAGGTTGAGAAGGTGATTTTTTTCAAACAATGGAGACTACCAGAAATGCTAAAACGTTTGGACTCCAAGCAATCATATTGATGATGTTGCTATTCTCCATTGGTAATATCCTTGTAACTTGATGGTCGGACCGTAGTTCAATGATTTTGGGTCACGACCTCCCTAAACTTGTAGACATAATTTTTTACTTCATCCGTCCCTAAAAAATTATCACATTTTAATTTTAATGACCGATTTTTTTTCAATTTCAATTCAAATAACGCTTAATTAATGTGTTATATATTCATTGAAAAATATATCAATATTTAATATTTTAAGCAGCTTAATCATGATTTAAATTCCAACAAGACGACGAAGTTGCACTTTAGTCTTTGTTAGTAAAGTGTTTATAAAACCCGTACGTAATGAGTCTTTCACGCAAAAACGCCAAGGCTCGCATCAAATGAATTATACTTAAAAAACTCTGCTTTTTTGTGATGTTACAAGATAAAACGCTAAAAATAGGTATGTACGAGTTTTTTGAGTAAAATGCGCTTTGTCATCCTTTTAATTAAATTATACTAGAAAAACTCTACTATTTTTCTTTTCAAAATCATTCATCCGAATTTTGAAAATCGCACAAATAAAAAGTTATAAATAAATGAACTCATGAAATGTTAAAGTGCATTTGTCTATGATAGTATTTATGATTTAATACAAGAAGAATGGTAATTATAAGTCTTAGATTCGGGGGTCGATAAATATGAATAATATCTCTAATTACCAAATTATGCTGATACACCTATTAATGGTGAAGGAAGAGTATACGATCCCAAATACAATTTTGGTAAATATATTTTACACTTAGAAGATGATAGTTATTTAGTAGATGAAATAATCTTTAAACTTTATGATAATGTTTTTAATTTTGAACATAAAATTCATTATATCGCTTCAATAAATTATTTTAAATAGGTATTATTAAATACTTGAGCAAATGATCAAAGATCTTACTATTTTTCTATAATTATACGGTAAATTGGCTGCTTATAAATTAAATTTGGGCAATTAATATACAAATAAATGTAAAAAGATAAAGTTATATTTCCGTATTTTTGATCCAAAAGATTTTAAAAAGTAATACGCTTTATACCGTAAGAAACGCTGCCGCACGCATTTTTTCCCCAATAAACTTTTCATTTTTTCACGTAATTTTCCTCATAACTAACCGGGAATTATAAATTCGCAAGAAAATCGACATTTTTTTCTCGTCACGTATTTTATTAACATGGCTCAGATAATTACATTGCTGGCAGATAAGTTTAAAGGCATTGTTGGCTGCGAATATTTGGCCCCTCGCACGCCAAATGCCATATTCGACCCTATTCTTTTGGAGACCCTACAACAATTTACACTTCGGCAAATCACATCGCAACACGCCAAGTACTAATTTCGCACTAATCCAACATCAGAACTATCTCGGCACTCAATCGATAATTATCTCAATTAACAAATCCTTTACTATCGACTTGATAATTTGACCAAATCAGTCATTTGAATGTCAATCTGTGATCAAAGCTTTATTAATCTTTCGGTCATTTAAAGTCAAACTCGATAAGCCTTTTGCGATTTATTTAAAGTATTCTTTATAATTCCTTTTATCAATAAAAAAGAAAACATTTGCGCCCCTTAAACTTTTAAAATGTTGTTGGTAATAAGCACTATATTTCTATTTGATCAAATTTCGGATTTCACTCTTCTATATAACAAAAAATATTTAAATCTATTTTTTTCTTATATGAGTCTTCATAATTTTTTTCATAAGTACATGAATAAATGAATTTATAATTCTCATATAAAATTTTTCATTTCTTTGCAGCTCAAGAGGCGGAAAGTCGAATTAATAACACATGCCTCAAGGCTTGTGATCCAGGATCAAAAGAGTCTGTAGAAAAGTGTGATTACTTATGTGTGGTAGGAGGCTTTTTCCATGGTAAATGTATACTTCAGTCAGGACAATATACTTGTTGTTGTGGTTTCGCAACCGAACATTAGAATACTAATAAGATTACTTGAGAGGCATATAAGAATTGAATTAATGCTCTCTTTCTGAAATGTCCCAATAGTGTACTTCAAACTATGGATACTTTCCCCAATAATAAAAGACTTAAGTACTACTAATTTTAGTTGCAAATGTAGCAAGTAATTTCAGAAGTAAATGCAAATTTTCTAAGGAACATTGAAACTGGGCGTTTGAAATACAAAATACAAAGCTAAGAAAGTTAGCTGCAGATATGGGATATGATCCCAGTAAGTATATATATGGTCAAGCAGTTGTATTATCCTGGTCATAAATATCAGTAATATATTTGGTCCAGCTGATGTAAATATTACAATATAGTCCCTAAAAGTGAATAATATTGCACATACATTCGTCCCTATTTTTAACCCCTAAAACAAGGACGAAAGAATATTTGTCAGTTATTAGGACCAAAGCATACTCGTATATGTATACACTTTCAGGGACCAAATATGCTACAATGTCACTTATTGCAGTAACGGTTCGGTTAGACCGCTTATGACATATCGTGAACCGACCGCGGCGAATATCGGGGGCTACCTGTGCATCGGCAGGTGTAAACTTTCGACTGCACCGGTCCGATTGTTTTTAAGGTGGATACCGGACCGGATTTTTCTTCAATCCATCTCAAAGGATTCGAAGTTTCGGCCCATCAACAACTCCATTTTTATCAGATCAAAGTATACCTTTTGGACCACATTTAACGCTACTATATACGTGTTTTAATATAATCAAGAATAACGTGAAATAGACTGAGAGAATAATAAACAAGGACGCAGAATTCTTTTATTACTTTTGTTGTTATGTTGTATACAATACAACGACGCCTATTTATAAGGCCTAAATATACAATATATACGAAAGATTACTTGGTAAAAGTTAAGTAGCTCAATATCTTGATGAGATAACCCACCTTTCTTGCTAGACAAGATAACTTGGTGGACAAGACATCCACATTACTTCCATAACACTTCCCCTTGGATGTCTAATCAACAAGAATATGCCTCGTTAAAACCTTATTAGGAAAACCCGTCTGGGATAAAAATCAAGTAAAGGAAAAAAGAGTGCATTATTCTGTATATGCTGTCATTTCATTAAAACCTTATCGTAAAAACCCATTCTAAAAACCTTGATTAAGGAAAAAGTAATAACGATATTAACTCCCCGCGACTGCCATCACTGACATCATTTAGTCGACGAGTCCTATACTCGGATAACTTTTCAATATCGAGGGAAGCGGAGTGACTTAGTTAAAATATCTGCTGGATTATCACAAAATCAATTTGTTGAATATCGATTTCACCATATTTTTCAAGATCGTGGCTGCAGGTATTAACAACAATATATTTTTGTCTCTATCACCTTTGATATGTCGCTCATTTAATCAGGTACACATCATACTGGTCGGCCATAAAGATCGCTGTATCACTTTCATATGATAAACTCTCATAAGTAATATGGATTTGTCGATCATATTCTCAACCAAATGCATTCACGACTTTCTTCTTGCATTTCAAAATTTCGTAGTTTATCGCTTAGCCAACTTTTGGTTAAATAGTCACTGTGGAAAACCGCGTAGGACAAAAACCTAGCGAGATAAAATATTATATTCTCTTTAGATATGCTTCGTGTAATTGCCTCATTAAAACCTTAACAAGAAAAACCTGAAAGAAACTTAGTGAAGTAAAAATAGCAATGCATATCGTGATGTCCCCTTGATGATCATCATTCTATATCATATCTCCTCATTTGCATCACCGCTTTAGATTATTTAAGTAGAATATCCAAATAACGCTACAAGCGCTTTGTCAATATTTCATGATTATGGCAATCATGTATCGCTTGTATGATATACATTAATTGGTACTTCCAAGACCAAGTCTATGTCTTCCGACGACATCAATTATCTCTTGGCTTTAACTTCGCTTAATCGGTATTAAACATTTCTACCAGTAATTTCAAATATGCGAGATGGATTTATACTTATACGATAATTGTCAGCGTATATATCTTTTACAAAGATTTAATTTCAAATTGACAGACATCTTGCATTTACACCGCTAACTCTACAAGAGTACAAATTTATATCATTGCTATCTAATTGGCTTCGTGATATACCTTTATAAGGTATTTGATTCTCTAAATTCAATTATAAATATCGTGTTTAACAACCGAGAACTCTACAAGAGTTCTTGTAATTAATTAACTTATTCATGATAATTTATTCAACTTTGTGAACTCTTCTAAGTCTCTATAAACTATAATCGAATCTTGTATAATATCATGAATATTTGTTAGATCATCAATAGTAACTAATCAACAACAAGAAGATGTAACGCCCGCCCGCTCACCGGTCGCACGTTATTAGATTTGATGGATCCGCCTCACAAACCACCACGAGTCTTTCCAAAGACGCTATTCTCACTCACGCTGGGCCACCGGTAAACTTCCTGGCCGGGCCACCCATCCTAATTACCCCAAAGTTAAGCACGCTAATAATCGAGTTCTATAGGATGAGCTTCAAAAAAGAAGATGAATCTTGGTGGCATGCAGAGTACCAATCAAATCTTATCAAACATATCACACACCACACACACACACACACATACACATTTTCGGCCTGGGTATTGCTAAATATGTAAGATCTCACAACTTACATTAAAAAATTAAAATGTCTCATACCACTTAATAAGTAAACAAATATATCATACAATCACAAAACATAATATAAATTCAGAGCTAAACATTTATCATATACTATCAATATGTAACGATCCGCCTGTCAGGGCCCCCTCGGTGTCAGGGACCGCCATCAACCTAAATAAATGCAGTCACCAACGACGGACAAATCTATACAAAAAATGCCTTCATTTAACGTGTGATAATAAAAATAATACAACTCGTCCCGGGTGAAACTAATTCAACACTTACAAATTCATCAAAAATAATAATATAAATACAAATACTTTAAACAATTTATTTTACAAAGAATAATTATTATGTACAACAAAAACTCCAAAGAATATAAAAAGTATGACTGCCGAGGTCTTCAAGCCACTATCGGGCCACTCACATGGTACGCAAATTACTTCCTACTAACGATTCGGTCATCTCAAGAATCTAGCATCAAACGCCCGCCCATGTGTGAAAAATAGTGGAGTCACTAAAAAGTCGAAAGGAAAACAATATCACAAAAGTTAACCTAACATTCATATAGTCAATTATAAGTCACTACCCTTACCTATTTAAATACTAAATACCTCAGAGCTATATTTTATACGCTACTCACTACAATATAAATCTTCCTTAACCCGCTCAACTAACACCGATAACCCACATCACGTCAATTACTTACCTGGCCAAGATTCTTAATCACAAGAGTTGTCTCTCTATTGGTTATCTTTCCTCAAGTATAGCTAATACCGATATAATATACCACTCAAACATACAACAACTCAAATATATATATCTTAACATCTCCTAACTCAAGCATACACAACTCAACCACTTGTCTTTAGTTCACCCAGAAAGTTCGCTTACTCCCCAATTGTAGTCATTACCTCCTATGACATCTAAATGTTTATTATCGAACGTCCAAATCGTGATTACTTTCTTAATACAAATCGAGCGACGTATATCTTAACTCAAGATAACTTAAGTATGAGATTGTCTTTACCAAATTTTTATTTAGTTTACTGAACTTATTCCCACCTTAACGTATCAACATCGTGTTAGATCATAACTTATATACTAAATGCTTGAACTAATTTTTCCATTGTATATAAAATATCATCAACATCATCTATAGGATTAGCATGAATGTTGGTCATAATTTTATATACCTAATGCCTCATTCAAAAGTTATCTCAACCAATAACCAACCTAACTTCTTTTCATCCCTTAAAAAGATACATAACGATTATTACCAATCTGGTGATCCATAAGAAAAATCGATCATATTATCAATAATCAACCAAAACCTGATCATTATAATTTTATCATGCAATATCTAGTATAATCTGCGACAACGCTCATAACCAATAAACAAGTCATAAAAACGTATCATACAACACCATAAAAATTTTAACAACATGTCAAATATGAATAGCATATATATATATATCCCAGACTACCTAATAAGGGTCATACAACATAATTCCAAAGAAAGTCTCGACATAACATAATGGAGATATAATAGAAAAGAGTTGTTACCAATCACCCGTAAAGAACTCAAGAGATCAACAACTAATTATAACTCTTTAATATCCAACTATCTATCTCTCATATCCCCTGTTAACCATGCTAACCTCTAACGCGCATACGCTCAAATCCGGCTTCCAATTCGCCAGGAACGACCAATCGATAATCACACCGCATCATACCAAGTATAAGGCCAAACCGCACTTTATACACAAAGAAGTTAACCGCACTTATATACCAAGTATAAGGCAAAACTCGCACTTATACACTCTGGCCACCTATTCGCCTGTGTCGGCGCCCGAGGCGTAGATCATATCCGAACAGAGTCACCAAATCGACGGACGACTCAGCTTAAAAAACTACTCATTTAACCAAAATTTATTTCCATTAATATTCTCAAACAATAATAGCTTTTAATATTTTACAAATCCATCGCGCGATATCTAACCAACTAACACCATATATACAACATATCCCGGGGATAAAAGAATGGCCAAGAAGGCTAAAAAGAGAGGCATCAGCATCGTATCACAAAAGTGAGAACCGCCGACAAGGCTAAAGTTTGAAAATAAAGTACAACAATCAAAAAATACTTGACAACACATCAAAATCGACTGAGGATCCTCCGCCACCCGATGCTCACCTAGCCACTTAACAAACTTCCTCAACAAATTTCTCCTGCCTAACTACTGCCCGTCAACCCGACACAAACGAATGCCGCCAAAAACTAAAAAGTAAAGCGTAGTTCGCGGCCTTAGTGTGAAACTTTTAACACCGGGTGAAACTTAAACCATATGCCACTTACACAACAAATGAAGATGTGAGTCAAATACGCATATACATATGTGATATATAAATCAGACTACCTAGCTGTAATTTATATTATACTGTACTCACATGGCATAACATAGAATATAGTGTCTCAATAATGAATACACCAATAAATAAAAATCCCACCAAACCATGAAATTATAAATACGTAGACTCCAAACAAAACTATAATTTCAATTAATAATCACTATCCATTGGGGATAATTATCCGGATTCTAACTCGATTTATTACAAGCTCAACCCACACCCATGTAACGCTCTGGTATCGAAGTATAAAGCCGATAACCAACGCCTTATACCGAAGTATAAAGTCGATAACCAATGCTCTTATACCCCTAAGTATAGTGCTCTATACACAACGCCTTATACCGACAAGCAATCTCGGAGTACACAACGCTTCTTATACCGACGTATAAAAGTTCGATACACAATTTTATACCGACATATAAAGTCGGAGCACAACGCTCTTATACCACGTGATAAAGTCGATATGATAACGCTCTTAAAGAGCCACCCAACTCCATAACTATCCCCAATTCCTGGGGTCATATCCTTAATACTCAAGTCACCTCAAAGACATACATAACTCTAACCATCACCTCTCAATAATAACCATCTACCTACTCCCCAAACAATATCCAAGCACAATACTAAAAATATCTCACACCTGTGAAGTCAAACACACCGCCCGACAAGGCCACGCACTGCTATGTCACGACAAGGCCATTGTGAATACACAACAAAGGCCGACAAGGCCAAGGCCGTAAATCGAAATATAAGTTGGGAGTTCAAGCTATTACGTACCTCCAGAAATCTTCAACGCCTACGTAATATAATCACATAATCATATCACGTTCACACAAATGAACCACACATAATCATACAACAATTACATGTATATCATTCTCACATAATCGTACTCACAATAACATGTCTACACAATTTAAAGTGTAAAAGACGTAAAGCAACAATCTCCGTAGTGATAAGTACTCACCTCTACTAGTTATCACAATTGTCCTCACGGTAACGCGATAACGGAACGTGCCCCCTTCCCGCATCAAGCGCCAACAACACCCGCAAAAGATACTCGCACTAATACCAAGAACTACGCTCTAGAATAAATATTATCAACTTTAATCTGAATTACTTTCTAAACGGTTCAATACGAAGGCGTGAAACTATCGAATTATAATCCCATCGACACAACCAAATTGATCCCGCTAAAATTCCATTCCTTATTACTTTATCATTATAAATCAACTTATAAGTCGCCCTGAAGCAATCACCGTGTCCCTACCAATAAACCTATACTCCAAAATATCAATTACAACTCAACTTGAACAACACGCTTTCAACCTAACTCCCTCAATCAAATTTTAAATAACCAATTTGAACATCACAACAACTACAATAAGGTCCCAATTAAACTCCTACACACATTTAAAGTCTTATAAAAATATCACCCCAAAAAGTCAACCAAAAACCTAGAAAAGTCAACCTCGACCATAACATCCTCAAATCATTCCTCTAAATCATGAATTCATCACTTATATACACTGGCGAACTCCCATAACCGACTAAGATTCATCATAAAATTGAATTATGGAAAAGTCAACTAAAAGTCAACTATGTCAAACCCAAGAAATATCTCAAAGATTCCTCGAACTTTCATACCTTTAACTCAAGAGAAGCGATCAGAGAACGATATTCTTACAAACGACCCTCGAGTTTGAGCGACAAACGGGTTGAGAAATGGAAGTAGCTTGTTCTTCGCGTGTGGTAAGCTAATCTCGCCACTACTTAAGAGGGAAAGGTACGTAGATCGCTTTCAAATTATGTTGATAAGATGGATAGATATTTAAAAACTCGAGTCCTGCCGGTTTCCTGCTTAATTTCTCCGCTTATCGATTTTAAATCTCAAATCTAACCCAATTCCAAAGATAAAATTTTCCATAGCAAAACTACTAAATTATAAATGTAATTCGGCTAAAAAATTTCATTTAAATAATATTATCATCGAAATTATTTAGACCAAGACCGGGTCCCACCAAGAACCGAAAAATTTTAATTTTTTTTTTCAACGAAGCGGGTTATTACACTAAGTTTAAGCACACCGCATTTATACACTAAGTGATAAAGTGCCACATATCCCGTACATGAGGAACCACCTAACCCTATCATCCCAACTATAGGGTCATATCCTAATACTCAAGTCACCTCAATGTCACTCATACCTCCAACCAACTACTCTACTCCCAAACAATATCAAAGCACACAGCTAAAACATCCCACAATCATAAATCAATCACAACCGCCGACAAGGCCACCGAATACTGTCAAAAGGTTTTAATAAAGCCATTAAAATACAAAAGTGCCACACACAGAATACAATACGATAACGCCACATAAATACGAAAAGTGCCGATAAGGCCACATAAATACAACAGCCGCCGATAAGGCCACGTAACGAATATAAGCTGGCAGCCTGCTTATTACTTACCTCAAGCAATCTTCAACGCCGCACCACAATATCAACATGAATCAAATCACAACTATCTCACAATATGAATCATAATCACAATTATCTCATAATATAAATCATAATCACTCAATACATGTCAAAATAGATCCATGACAAAAACACAGCAAAATATAGAACATAATATATAATAATGGTTCCCATCATGTAGATTTGTACTCACCGTTCGCAATAAGAAACGCCCCGTCTAATCGATCAAAGTACCTTTTACATTCCGCTGCCTAATCAAAACACCCAAAATTTCAATTACTACTTGAACAATTTTAATCCTTATCTTAATTAAATTCATTACTTTCTAACCCATTTTAGTTACAAATTGATAACTTAAGTACAGATTACTAATTATGTTTCAATGACCATTAAAATAACGAATTTCAACTATCCCGACTAAATCCCATAATCGGTCAACACCTTAACCAAAATACTAACATTTTCAACCAATTTCAATTAACCCAAAATATCAACTTTTCCAACTAATCAACCCCATTTCTAACAACCTCAAATCCCGAAGCCCGTTTACTACTCAAAATCTAATAAAACTAATTTTAACATATATTCCTCCAATAACTTATAAATCATAATTTCACCTCAAAACAATCACAATAAAGGTCCAATAACATATTTATACTCTCAACAACTTTTTAGAAAAAGTCAACCCAAAATCACTCGAAAGTCAACTCCACTATAACAACACTTTCTACCCCAAATATCGATCATTATCAACTCTTAGATTATAATCTAAGCCTAAACAATAATTATATTCAATAATATCTCATAAAAATCGAAGTCAACCCAAAATCCCAAAAAGTCAACGGCCCTAAAAACGTCCAAAATTTCACATTTAACACGATATATCAACTCAAGAATAACTAATTTAGAACCCAAGAATCAATCGAGCAAATAAAATTCAAATTACAAAAGTCAACAAAAGTCAACTCGGGAGATCTCTACAAAATATCCAACAAGATCGCACCTTTTTACCTTGAACGGCGGTAGGATGACAGGAGAAACTCTCAAAGAAATTTAAGGTCCAAAGCTAGCTTGTAGACGGAAGAGAAATCGCTGTTAAAATCAGCGGTGGGGGCGCTCTATCGTCCTAAAGTAGCCAAGAGGGACTTCGTCCTTCTTGTTTTGCTTGGGGCCAAGTGTTTGGTTTATGGGTTAAATGGTTGGCCCGCTTTAATTCACGCGAACCCGATCGCTTAATCTTAACCGATACTTCTCTATTTTAACTTATTTCTAATAATCAACTTTCAAACATGAACATTTTTATACACAAATTATATTACTACCCAAAATAATATCATTCCATTCGATTAAAACTTTAAAATTCTCAAACCGAACATACTTACCAACCGACCGATTTGTTGTATTTTTAATTATTCAATCTCTCGATTTTTTTGATTTCTCCTCAAATTCCACCGAGCAACTAGTATACTATTACGCAGAATATTAAGACGTGAACGGTTATTACATAGACTTTCATATACACGTTACCGAATAAAAATGATCATGCAAATAAATGTCTAATAATGCAATGGGATTCTGCAATCCATCTTCCTCGATTTACTTCATATTCAAATATTTCTCATATTAACTAAACTGAGTTAAGTTTCCGGGAATATAGATATGTGCTTCATGCATCACAAATCCTTCTACATGTCATATTGTATACTTATTTCTCACCATGCTATATTATAAGTCATCCATGCAAATCAATAAGTTAACTTTTGTTGCTACCAAACATTTATAATTTTGATATCCTCTACTAAAAAAATGGGTGTATATGTCACCCATAACTTATTTAAAGGCTTCAAAGTGTGCAAAATATTATACGACAAATCTTAAAATTTATTGTCACAAAGTACCTGAAGACATAATGCACTAGTATCATCTTCATTAGACTTCAAGTCTAAATTTCTCACTTATATAGTGCGTTTCATTAGACTGCACTAGTATATACTGCATTAGTATCATATTTGATTAGACTCCGAGTCTAAATTTCTCATTTATATAGTGAGTTTTGTTACTCTTTTGATCAAGGCCTTTTTCTCTTTGGTCATTCATAAATATATACATCTACTCACTTAAGGAGATAGATTTTTGATCCTCATATTGGTTTATGATTTGTGAGCTCTTCATTTTATGCAATATTTATTGTCGATAATCTTTTTTCCTTTTGGTTCCACCATGTTCATGATAACCGAAATCTCATTATATCTATGAATTTTGCTTTGTAAATGTCTTCTAGACATTAGTTATAGCTTACCTTATTCATGAGATATACTATTCATCTTCCTCTCTTCTAGAGGCTGAGAGCTCTTTTAGACCATCTTCAATGTCATATCTTTCAACGATGGAACTATTTCACATACAATGAGTGTTTACAATCGATATATTTCATTACTATCTCGAGGTCGAATTTGTTTGGTAGTGAACTTCTAGTTCATATTATCCTTTGAATTGTTTGTGCTATCTCTTCGAGTTCATATTTATTCATCTTGAGGATCATATAGCATAGGGATATTTCATTTCAAGATAGACTATTTTTCAGTTGTATACTATTCTCCCCCTCAATGTTGAAAATATTGATATATCACAATAAAAAAATTACTTGATAAATTGGTTTCAATTTCATATTTCTAGGTATATAGATGTACATATCTTCTGGGTATAATAGACATTTAAAAAATCATCATTGTGCATGTTATTCAAAATTAAAGTAAAAATATTTGGTTTCCTCGACCAAACCAACTATATCGGGGAGAGTTGTATAATATTTGGTCCGACGCGAATGCGTCGCTACATGTAGTGTAACATTTCCCACGATCAATCGGGGTGTCATGTAGTTTAACATGCCCTACAACAGCGACCGAGAGTTTTACACCACGTTCACATAAATTATTCAAACTCAATAGTTTATTGACTTTTCAATGAGTTTCCAATTAAATTTTCAGTTATTTTTTCGCATCGTAATTGATCCGGGATGGTCTAACCGGTCATGCCAAATAATAAAAGTTCTCACAATTCTCAAAAGTTCCGCTCGATATAAAGCGTATTTTGATGTACAAATATGCGTGTTACTTCAAGAAATAATATATTATCTCTTCCGTGAGCCTTTCAATTGATTTCCACAATTTACAAATATTAACTCTCCGGAGTCCTCAATATTTTTGTTACATTATTGAAAAATATTAGTTCTTCCGTAACTTACTACTTATTAAAGTAATATTAATTTTACAATCATCAATGATATATTGCTAGTTTTTCAGTATGTAAGGAAATATGGATTTAGCAAAAATAAGTTGATGGACTAATAATCAATTTGTATGTGCCAATAGTCACCAAGTTGGATGTAATGATAATCATTTATTGGCAAGGAAATCGCCGGGTATAAAAATACTACTACTTTAAGACTAGCAACATTATGAAAACACGTAACAAAATAATTTTGTGTGAGTTAAATTATCCATGCTCCTAGACACCATATCGAATACATCAATGATGCAAACAATTTACATCGTATGCATAGTTAGAAAAATTAATTTATAAGGTACTTTTGACTTAAAAGTTATGTGCTTTTCTTTATTCATAAACAAAGGCATTTTACTATGAATTGGTATTCCTTCAAGGAACAGTATGTGGGCCCTTCCGGAGTTTTCAATTAATTTTTACACTACTTCATATTGTGATAACATTCGCTTCTCTTGTTATCAAGTGTGAAATTATTGGTATCTTTTCGAATAGTGTGAAAATAGCACTGTCTACATACATGATAATTTGAACTACCTCATATGCCTACACACTCAGGCAATTTCATTCGTATGGTACTTCTGGACCTATAATAAATCATAGGTAGTAATTAATCAATAAAATTCTATCCATTTAATCGAATCAATTTACAAATTGTATGAGTCTTCGGTCTCATAAGTGAACTCATACGATTTCGGGTATTATTTTCAAAATAATGAGAAAATGATAGAAATTTTGGAATATTCAAGTTCTTAATTTGTACGGATGTCAAATCTAAGCCATTGATCTTCCTCGAACTAAGTTGATAATCAAAATCATATTTGCAATCGGATATATAACCAAACCTTCTTCAAAGTTACGTTAAAATCATATTTTGGTAATCGACTAATTGTGATTATAATAAGGTGCCAAGCATCAATAGTTCTTCAGACATATATATAATGGGAATAATGGATATCAGATTCATTTTATTGATAATTATTAATATAACTCAAATGATTGAACATTGTTATCTTTTCACAAAAATATATATCAAATGTCTTTTGAATATTAATATGAATATATTTCAAATGTGTTCCGTATATTAGCGTGAATATCAATCACATATTAAACAAGATTCAAATCAAATATTATAAAATGAACATAAAATATAAGTTACTAATAAATCTTCTAGATTTAGTCCAAGCTAGATCCTCCATCAATATTATTCAGCAGTCCGTGAACTAGTCACACCTGGGTCAAAACATACTATTGGTAAATCATATATTATATTGTGAATACATCACAAATATATCAAATTAATCATCAATAAATTTTCAAGATTTAGTTATTTGATAATTATCTTTTTTACCTCATAAATGTATAAATCTAATATTTAACATGTCATAAATTATATGTATAAATATTGTTTGTATTGTTAATATATAAATGTAAGTGTCAATAACAATGACAGATAAAATGAATTATCATATACAATTACTCATGTTTCAATCCGATAAAATTGATTAATATGTAAAATTTATCATATATTTCTTATACACCCATTAATTTGTCTAAATATAATATATGATGATCATCATGCAATAAAGTGCTTGACTAGTATATTTGATGGAGTTATCGTTATTCATTAACAACCTCTACAATAATTCAAGATATATACAATAAGCATATACGAAACCTATTGAATATTTTATAAAAGAAACTACATAATTTTCCATTGGCTTTACAAAGATACAAGATAGCTAATAATGCTTTGTCTCGTCTTCATATTAACGATACGCTATGTTTCAATATTATCGAGCATGAACACCCGAATAAAAGAAAGATTTCGAATTTACTTGATCGATGCCACAGAATATGGCTTCGTGCTACCAAACTTGGCTATTTTCAACTCAATTCGAAAGCTTGATCGTGGCCGGGTAACGTGTTAGCGAATATAATCCAAGAACAATGTAAATAGACCGGTAATAAACAAGGAGAAAAATATCTTTTATTACTTTTGTTGGTGTGTTGTATACACATAAATTGAATGCTTGGGCGTATGCGCTTTCCAATATACAATACATATGGTATTACTTCGATAAAGCAGAGTTTAACGCTCGATGTATAATTTATCTTCCTTTCTTTACTGTGACAAAGAGTAATCTCATTGACAAGACATCACATTATTTCCATAACAATATGCAATTAACACTCCAAAACGATACACACCTATAGAAGGTCCAAAATATCATGAAAAATATTACGTACATCCAATCTCAATTGAAGGAGCCGATTTCTATTTTTGGTTGTGGGAAAATGTTATGATATTTCGTTGTACGAGGAAAAGAGACACTAATAATATATCTACTCAATGTTTTTTTTATGTGCATCATGCACCCATGCATACATCCACTAGATTTACATTTATGGTGACAATATCATACTTTCAATAGAATAAAGAAAAAAACTAAGTTTTAAAACAGTAATTATATTATTAAATTGTTGTTCGTAGAGCAACTACAATATCATCACTAATAATTGAATTTTACATCATAATCTACCTCTATAAAATACCCCGTAACTAGAAATAATTATCCAAGTTGACAAGTAATTAATAGCTTATCATCTGATAACTACAATGTAATTCAATCATTAGGATTGGAGAATTCAAACCCTACTCTAACATGTGGTATCTAATATCTATCTTTATTTGTATAATTAGGATTGCCATTTATATAATATACTTTATCTGGCTGGAGGGAGAAGCCACGAACTACCAGATATAAATCCAAGAGATAGCCAACTATTGGCTTCTGCATCACTTATCTTCTTAGCAAATTTAGCACGACCACTCATATCCGCTCCAGGACCAGTGTTATGATATTCTCCAAAGTATACCGTTCTGCAATAATAACAGTATATTGAGAGTATTATGTAAACTTGGAGTTCGGATATTCATATAACGTTACATATATATGTTCTCTCACTTTATGTTACACTTATTAGTGCAATAAACTTTTTATTTATAACTTTAGATTGGTTATAAATATAATTAGCAAACACATGCAAACACATACAAGTCATGATTTTAGGTAAGAGTGTTTGAAATAAAAATATTGAAGACTGATCAGGGCCGGCCCATATATATAGTAGCCCGGTACAATCGCATAGGGTCCCATTATATTAGGGTCCCCAATTATAGAATAATAAGCATGACTGGTATTGACTACATATTTACATACTATAAATTGTCAAACTAAAATGACAACTCATATGGTTGGTAAATTAAATATAAGATTTTGGAATTAAAGGTATAAGGTTCGAATCTTTCTATCACCAAATGTTTTTTGTCTAATTAAACAATGACCATGAACTTTATGTGTATATACTCTTTTTCTAATTAAGATACCTATTCATGTTCTTTTAAAAAATATTTTTTATTTCAATCATCCAAATCTCCATAAAATTATAAATTAATTAATTCAAGTATAATTAAAATTACTGTGAGGCTATTTAATATGACTACTCAAGTTCTCTAAACATAACATTTTTATTTAATAAGATAGAAAATATTGATAATGATCATATTGTTACACATTTTTGCATCGAAAAATGTTTAACAATTGAATTTTTGAAATTCTCATTTTCATTTCTTCTTACAAAAATATAGTTGATAAATATTAAATTTATTATTTAAAAAAAATTATATGAGTGGCCCACTTCTATTTTCGCACAGGCCCCAAAACCTGTGACTACTCCGAATCAATCTTAAAATCGTGAATAAGAAATTAATCTTTTATACTTTCTAATACTAATCCATACTTTAAAGATGACATCCTCCTAGTTCGTTCAAAATTATAAAAAATGTTTATATGATGTTGTTATACATAAAAACAACCCAATGATATGTATAAATAATTATTTAATTTATTTTATTTTAGTTTATCTACCAATTATGGCTCTTTATCCAATAAAATACGTCGAAAATGGTTCAAATATTGCAATATAGTTGCTAATATCGCACATTCGTCGACATTTTTCACATCCTAAATAGATATGACGTAAATATCTGGTGATTTTAGGGACCATAAACACGACTAAAAATGCGCGTGCTACTGAGTGCTAATACGTTAAATAACAATCCTTTCGGGACTTAAAACGAAGTTAATTGCCAATATAGTCTCATCTCGTATAATGGGCTGACCGCGCACTTAATCCCATATGAGTATTGCCAGATCTTAGTCCTGAAAGGCACAATAAATGTTACGATATGATCTCCTAAAGTTGACAAATGTATATACTCCGTCCTAAAAAATGTAGACAAATATACAACATTTGTCACTTACGGGGACCATACTGCAACACATGCGATAATATTGGGGATTAAATTAGGGCAAAAGGTAGAAGCGCCCATCCACATTTTTTGTGATTATGGTTCCCTCACTATGTGTCACTTTTTTCCATTCCACCCACTCGACATAGCTTAACCCTACTAATCGCCACTCCGCCAGTCGACCGCTAGTTTGGATGCGCTTATCTCATTAATCATGCAATGAAATGTAATAATTAATTAAATTAAGCCCCAAGCGGGGGCATACTTATCATTTCATAAAAAATGAAGTCCTATCCCCTAAATTATGAACATCTAATACCCAAAATCCCCAAATCTGATTCATTTCATCATTCCCACTTTCAACACTTAGAAAAATCATCAAAACCCTTACAAATGCCCCAAATCGATTTTGTCAAAAATTCAGCAAAATCAACCCTTACATATTTCAAATAGTTTTAAACCCTTGATTAAACTTGTTGAAACCGTTAATAAACCCTCTTATTTCCCCAAATCGATTAAACCCGCATTTCCCCAAATCAAATTTGTCAAGAACCCTAAGTCATGGTCGTTCATTCACGTAGAACTCAAGGACACATGCATTTATACTTATACGGGTTTCAGATAGAGAGGGAAAAAATGTAGATGAAGTGTTAGGGTTCACTATCATAACATTTTGCGGGCTAACCCTAGTTTGTTGTACGGGCGTAGAAAGCGCCGAAGTTGTTTTATTGTCATGATGCGGATACATTCAATTAGGTCCACTGAGCCACGTGGCTTTTAGATTAGGTCTTCGATACGTGAATTCGAGGTACGCGCTTATCAAGATCCCAAGCTCGTAGGTCATAAATGAGATTAGATGTCTCAAGTATTCCAAAAATATTGTCAGGTTTATTAGTCTAACACATGAGCATAAGTTTATTAATGTATACTTTATTGGGTCTACTAATACTCAGTTGCTAGATGACATCGACGGCGCGTTAATATTATATGATAAGTGTTAATCGGCCTCAACCGAGCCGATTAAGCAGAACGTATATATCGAAAGTGCCATACCATTTAACTTAGGTGATAACAATGATAGTGTCGAGGTAAAACGAATGCTTAAATTTATATCGAGAAAGCGGGCGATTTAGACACGACAGGGTACTCTAGAAAGATAAAGAGGATGAAAGGAATGAGAAGAGGAGAAATGACTTTGATTATGGGATGCTGAAGCAGAGCTTGAGCAGCTAATAAAATGGCTATGATGGCACTTAAATCCGTAGATGATTATATGGAAAGGAGCGCATGGGCTCACGCATTGTATCTACCTGTGAAAGCAACCTATTTTGTATCATTCTACATTCTGTAGAATATCGAGGAGGCATTTATGGTGCAATGAAAGACGATGGTCATACGTGAAAGTGAGGCGTGATAGCCGACGATACGATTTACGTAGGAGCTTCAACCTGTGGACTCAACCAAACCGGAAGAGAAGGGCCTCAAATGTCAACATTTGAGAAGAGGTATTTGATGGTAGAAAATGAAGTTGGAAGTGTCAAACTCAAGTGCATAAGAAAAGAGGTATATAAGGCCATAATATAATGAGTTTAATCTGAACAAAGGAGATTATGGTTGGGTTGATAGCTGGGTTTTACGATAGGTACGAGTATGCGCTGAGATTGAGAAGGGTGGATTCAACTGGATAGCTGAGCTGCACTATGGGGACAAGTAAGGTTGATCGTGATCACTAGAAAGAAAAAAAAAAAGGTATGTCCATTTCAATAATGTTAATAAGGAAGAATCCTAGGTTGTTTTCTTGTGTTTAATTTTTTTTCCACTTCGAGTCAAGCGAAGGAGGTGATGAAATTGTACTCTCTCGACAGGGAGAAAGGACATTTGGCTCAACTTTTAATGCAGAGTCATAAGCTAGAAGGTGTGCCCCAAAATCAATTAAGGTTGTGGTTCTCAAGTAGAAAATTTATTTGGGGGCAAATTTGACCGATACGGGGTTTATGGCCATATTTTAAGTTAATTTGGATGTAGGGGGTGGGTTTTTTATATATGCCCCGCCGCTTAATTTAATTAAATATTACATTTCAAATTTCCACAAATAACGAGATAACTACTAAACTAAATACACAAACGGAAGATCGACTTAATTTCTATAGGTTAAGCTATGTCGAAATGGGCTTAAAATAGTGACGATAGTGGTCGGGAACCATAACTACTAAAAAATGTGGACGGATCGCCCGCCTTTTATCATGGACCAAACTACACAACGATTACACTATCTAGAATTATATTAGTAATTAACTCAAAACTAAACTGTAACTTAATCCCAAAATCTTTCACCATATCAGCAATGAGCTCATTATTCTAAATTGACAGGTTGAAACTAAATGAAAGAAGTTGGTGCATGCATGCATGGGGACTTACGCGTTGTTGGCATTGTTCCTACTATTGAACCATCCTTCTTTTTGAACAACATCACTGAGATGACAGTATGAATAAACCACTTTTGGATATCTCATCCATGCCCTTCCCAAATAGGCGATACCACCTGTACCGGTGACCTTGCAATGAACCATAGAAAAACCTTCATCTTCTGCTTTCCTACCTCCAGATTGGGCTGCTATCATTGCCATTTGGTCTCCCGGAATAACATGAAATTCACAATTCTGCAAGTTACAAAATAAAGATGATGTTATTAGCATATAGGTTGCTTCACAATTATCTTTCCATGTATATTACGTGGTTGTATATTGTTAGCATATTGTAATTATTTGAAAAATATCATCCGCCTCATTTATCTAGGTTCATTTTTATCATCATGCATGCATACCTCATGTTTTAATTGATTTGTACATGCAGTGGAGTGGAGGAATGAATCAGAATATTAATTTGGGGATGGTGAACAAATTAATATTAGACAAATGAATAAATATATATAAAATTAGAGGAGGGTGTGAATAACATAATTTTTGAATAAATAAATTATAAAATTCTAATTTTAATAGTAAAAAATTATTTTTCAAAAATTTAGTGTGCTGATTGTCTCATCTAATGTACATGTATTATTGTATACATTGCACCGTGGTAGTATAAAGAATAAAAAAAGTTCCGCCATATAATGAATTGATGATAAAATGATAAAATTATATTTTTTATTAGTTAAAATTTATTATTCAAAATTTTAGAGAGGCGATTGCTCCTCTTGGAAGTGAGCCTTGGACGGGACATAACCTGTAAATGATACTTAATTTCGTAAAGAGGTGGAATAATTTCCTTTTTTGGCGGTTAATCATGATAGTAAACTTAATTTTTTTTACCAGGTAGATAGATTTCCCATCGCCAAAGATGAAATCAACTGTTCCTTCGATATAGCAATCTTTATAGAAATGTTTGCCAAAGTTATCACAAAGAGTGTCTTGGAACCCAAAAAATTTGCAGTTGTAAAATGAAGCTTTATCCGCAGCTATCCTCATTGCCAATGCTTGTTGTTTTGGTTTCCCCGTTGGCCGGGGCGATGTATTCTATTTTCAAAATAAAAACACACACTAGTGTCACATACATACAAGGACAAAATCAAGATGATATAACCAACAAATTGTCTAGAGTACGAAATTTGAATAATCGACTAAATGTTTTTGTATAAACAAATTATATATATAATTGACCATTTTAAAATTTAGATGGCCTAGTTATGTTCCTGATTATAAAGAAAACACATGATTATAAGAGAGAAACTGATAAATGCGGGACTCAAATTTGCTAAATGCCAGTCTCAAAACATGATTATAAAAATATCGAAATTTTGAATATTTTTTAGATCGATATTTAATAATTTTAAAACCTAACAAACCTGAATCATAACATTCACAGCACTGAAATAATCAGCTTCAACAATCAAAGTAGCACTATCCATTGTCCCATATGTATTAGCATTTCCCTCAGAAACTAAGAGAGGCATGTTATTTGGGTCACCATAAAACGTTACAAAAGGCTTGGTCCATTCAACCTTGATCCTCTCTTTATAGGTTCCGGGGCCTATCCTTATAATGATTCGATTTTTATTATCTTGAGGAATGCTGGAAAGGGCTGCCTTTATATTATTGAAATTGCCGGTTCCATCCTTTGCAACTCTAATAACTTTGACACTAGCTTCTGCATTGGCTAGGGCAGGATCCACCGTGCCCATTCGCGCCGATAATGGCTGTACATGTTGATTGAACCATGATTGCACCTGGGAAGCATCTGCTGGAATAGGTGTTACATCGTTTGAAAATGCTATGGGAATTAGAACAAGAATGGTCACAAGAAATGTTTCCATATCTATATTTTTCCTTTCTCTTGCCATTATTGTTAGTTTAGTATGGCAAGCAAATCAGAAAGAAAAAAAATTATGAACGATGATGTATGTAGAAGTTGAAAAAATTATGAACGATGATGTAGAAGTTGAAAAATTATATAAGTGTGTAGGTTGGAACTTAGAGTTGAACCTGAGTCAGACAGAGGATTGCGGAAGTAGTTGATGGCTTAGTTTAGCACATAAATATTAGAGATCAACGATTAAATGGAAAGGATAATTGTATATCATCTAATGTATTTATGGTGAGAATGTAATTACAAATATATGAACGATAAAGGATAGAAATATCAAATATATTATCATTACCTAAACAATGGATAATTTCCTGTTGATAAAAATTATTCTTTCGGTTAATTTTTATTAAATTACATTTACTCTATTCAGACCAAAATTGACCACTAAAGATTTTTAAAAATATTATAGGAGTATATAATTACAAAAAAAAAAGTATGAATTCAATTTAGACCATGCTTAAAAAGGGAAATGCACACAAATATAAAATTATACAAGTTCTTCAACCACAAACAATTTTTGAAAATATACTCAAACTACCATGATCATATCAACATGAATGATGTGATGATTAGTAAATCCTAAGACAAAAAATAGTTGTCGCTTAACATACAAATAAGACATATTATTTTCATACTTTTGACTATTTTTTCTATTTAAATTAACAATCAACCAATGATATTGTTTTATCAATTGATTGACATTCTACACTTTCAATGCACTTTTTTGACAACTTTCTGTTTTCTCAGGCAAATTAAAAGGATAACTACAAAAATTGAGGGCGTATTTGATTACTATCCAATCCTAAAAAAAGATGTAACAACTACAAATAGACACTACCAGAATAACCGCACAAGAGACGGAAAACCCGACTCCAAATTTAGAGTCGGGCCGAGTCGGGTCAGGAGTCGGTCTTCATTGGCCCAAAACTTAAACCGGGCTTTTTATATGGAGTCGGTTTTGGAGATGTGATGGCGCCGGATATTAAAAATTTAAAAAAAAAAATATTAAAAAAACAAAATATGTTCCGACTCCATACTGCCTCCAATGCTTATAAAAAATAATCAGAAATTTAAATATGTCTCGACTTCTTCCCCGTCTCCATTTATAGTTCAAATAAACCCACTCTTCCGGCCTATCGACAAATAATATAAATAAAAATTACTCCCCGTCTCTATCCTGCCTATTCCTAAAATATTAAATTCAATCTCAACCCCCTCCCAATTCTCATCGACCTGCACACCACCCCCATCCCCCCCACCCCCCATTGTCGCCGATTTGCCTCCCCTCTTGTCGCCGAGCCCCTCACCCCCCACGAACGGCGCTGGCCCACCACCACCACCTCATAAATCGCCTCATAGTTCCGCCTCTCCCCCACCACCACCCGCCATAAATCGCCCCTTTAACAGCCTCCGGCGGCCTCTACCCCCCAAAAAATCTTCAAAAGTCACAAAACCCCCATCACCCCTCCTTACAATTGATTAAGGTAATTTGATTATGTTTAATTCTTACTATTATTTGTAATATTTGATTATGTTTAATTTTTGTTATGTTATTTGATTATGTTTAATTTGATTATGTTCGAATTCTTATTATTTGATTATGTTTAATTTGATTATGTCTCAATTTGTTTATTATTTTTATTTATTATTACTTAATTAGTTTATTTCAATATTTCAAGAAGTTGAATAATTGATAAATTGGTAATTGTAGTAGTTGAATAGTGAAATAGTTATATTCGAGTAGTTATATTGAGTAGTTAATTTTTTCATTAGTTATATTCGAGCTTAATAGTTCAATAAATACAAGCCTAATAGTTGAATATTTGTCGCTTGAATTGTTGAATAGTTCTAATAGTTGAATTGTTGTCGTTTGAATAGTTTGAATAGTTGAATTTTATTATTTGAATAGTTTATATTATGTCAATAGTTGAAATATAATTGAATATTTGAATATTGTTGAATAGTTTGAACAAAAGGCCGAGGACTTTCGGTATTCAGATAAATGGAGCCGATGACTCGCCTCACCCCTCAGAGTAGGCAAAGCCGCCTCAAGACGATATCGCTTGATACACACGGGGGCCGGCAGCGGTTCATCGTTTGCATCGACGACGCCGGGTTCGAAAGGCCGCCCCACGCGGTCCTTTCCTACCGTTTCCAGGGACTCACGGGGACGGCGCACGAGCCCCGCTTGGCTGCCTCGCCAGGATCGCTGATGGGGATGGCGATGAGGCGATTTAGACGGACCGGGACGACCACAAGACAGCCAAATGGTGACGCCCGCTGTGCGAGGAGATGACCGTCCACTCGAGATGGTCCCCCATGGGCAGAAGTTGGAATTAGAGATCCGCTACAATTCGTAAGTCCCTTACAATTGTCTAAATTAATTGAAATAGTTATTTTTTTTTATTTTACGTGAGAACAACTTATGACGCTTTTGGTTTTTACTTTAGGCTACGCTACGCGGCTCGATGTGAAGTCGGTTCTTCCGCATGTGAGACGCGGGGTCGATCAGTTCGCCCTCGCATGCACGGGGACGAGATTGTGGACTTACATCCGAGATCGCTCTAAGTAAGTCTTTTCAAAATAAAAGGTTGCTTAAAAATATTTGAGTGAATTATAGTCTACCTAGATTTTGTTTTATTTGTTTTTTCAGAGAGATATAATGCATAAAGAATGGGATCGCATGAGCGTGCTCAACCGAGCATTCGGAGCGGTGACCGGCCAAGAAACGAAGAAACTTCTTGACGGCCATGAAAGAGGAAGACCTCTCTGAGGGTACCGACGGGAGCCGAGCTGATTATGCAAAGAAATTTAAGCCGCTGTACCTCCGCTCATCAAGCGCATTCCGCCTATTGACGCCCGACGAGCAAATACCGGAGTAATGCGAGCCGACCGACGAGCTCAGCCTGTGTGGCTGGGATGGCCCAACATCCATTCGAGCAATCGTAATCGTTGGTTGAGGAGGTAAGAAATAAATATTTGTTTTAATTTTGCTTAGAGCAGTTGTTCGGAAGAGGGTTCACCATCGGGTATCCTCACGAAGATGAACAAGAAGGCGGACAAGATACCTTCGGTGAGACGGGCGAAGTTTACGACCAAGTGGACATGACATTTGTAAGTATATTAGTTTGTTCATTTTATATGTCTTTGTTTATGGATTAGTTGTTGTGAATATTGTCGCGGAATCGCGTTGTTGTTTGCGGATTACAAAATAGTTGTCAGTTGTGAATAGTTGTTGTGTTTATAAATCGACATTCAAACTTTTGTTCAATGTACTTCGAGGAAGGGATTGAAACCAAGTTAAATCGACCAAGGAGACAATTTATGTACCGAATCGGACGGATGACCCAACCGTTGTCATTGTTTCGTTACTCCAGACGGCACGCTCAGGAAAGGGCATAGATATCGATGAAGAACCATACGACACGCTCATGTGTATATTCTATGCAATACGCCTGCTATGAAACTCTTCAAGAAGTGCATATTTAGCATTTTAACACTTTATATGATATAATACTTAACTAAACGCATAACGCTTTTGTTTTAGGGGATCTACCATGATTGGCTTGACGAGTTGAACTCGACGCGACAAGACGCATAGAAATCACACATGACGTTAATAATAATTTCGCCGAATGGTTTCAAAAGTATAATGAATAATATGGACACACACGACACCGAGAATTCCTTTCATTAGGTCCCGCACTGTAAATCAAAAAGGTATAAAGGATACTAATAACGGGTACTATTTTGATATCGTGCAGCAGTGTATGACGGTAATAAAAGACTTACACAGCGGTGTTTGTGTCAAGGGTTCATGCTACCAAGATGATGATCATGTTGACTACTATGGTGTCTTAGAGGAGATTTGGGAGTTGTCATACGGCTTGAGTTATTTATTAATCAGTTCTCTTTCAAATGTTTTGGTTTGACACTAGCAAGTGGATGCAAGTGCATCCGAAGAATGGAATGGTTCAAATCAAACACAAAAGCAGATGTTCTAAAGATGACCCGTTTATCCTAGCATCCTGCAAAACCAAGTATACTATCTCCGTTATGTATCACGCAAGAGAGACTTCTGGGTGCTGGTGTGTCGAATGAAATCGAACGCCAGAAGCCTAGCCGATTGGACTCATATGCAAAATGGATGTCTCCGCTTTTCGCCTTTTAGATATCAAGATATTCTGAAGAAGAATAAACAACCTCCTCTCTTGTTCCTATTGACATAATCAAATGACGCTACCGTTGTTGAACCGGCTTTTTGTTAGTTGTTGAAGAGGAGAACGATGTGGTATCCCATCATGGAGATGGTCTCGATTACTTAGGTCGACTATCCCTAACGCTGCTCATGATTTCCATGACGAGAAGATAACTCCGAAGACGTTAATAATCAAATATTTTAAGTTACAAGTTTTTCATATAGTAATTGCAACTGTATTAAACTTCATATTGAAATGAACAATGAGTGTAGTGGTGTATTTTAGTTTATTAAGCTTCTTCATATTGTGTTCAAAAAACTCGCGGGATATGTATTTATTGATTTCATATCAGGTTTATGATGCGGAGTTTCCGTTGGGTTTGTAAACTGTATCTTTTTTTTTTCCCTGCGAGACGCCTATAGAGTCGGGATGGAGACGGGGCTTGAAATAAATGTATGCACTCTTTTTTCCAGAATGGAGACAGGGTATGAAAAATGGAGACGGGATGGAGACGGTTTTTCAACTTCATATTTCCCGCTCTCCTACAAAATTGAGGGAAATTCAAAAAAGCTACTTTCAAATGGAGTCGGGATGGAGACAGGATTCCAGAATCTCATTTTCCCTATATATATCTCACATTATCATCATTCCAACCATTTTTTTCCAAACCCACAACATAATATCATCTTTATTTTATGTTATTAATTTCATTTCCATAATTTTATTGTCTACTAACATTAAATTTGATTTTATTTCAGAGGGGTGACTTTAAAGAGGCAATTATTAATACTTTATTCACTTTTTTTTATTTTTGTATGTAATTTATATTCTAGAATATATTTGTAATTTATATTTGTTACTTTGTTGTAGAAAATACTTTGCCAAGTTTCAAATAGGTAATTTGGTTTTTTTTTATTTTTAATTTTAGGGTTGAATGTTTGATGTTTTATATAAATTAATGTTTGATGTTTATATGAATAAAATGTTTAATGCTTGATGTTTCTTTATATAAGGAATATGATGTTTACTATGTATTTGTTCTATGAATTGTTATATTTTTATGTTTGAATCTGATGTTTTTATATTTGCTTGCATGGTTTAATCTCTAATCTTTTGATATTTATTTTGCGATTTCGATGGGTTTTTAGAAACAGAAATTTCGCTGGCCGCATGTTATCAGAAGAACCTGCCGCTTTTAAAAAAAAATGCGTAAGTGGGCGCCGTACGGAGACGGCTTCAGACGCAGTTTTAATTTCTTGCACCGTCTTCCATTCATGAGTCGGCAGAGTCGGATTGTATTTAAAGAGAACGGATCAACCGAGTCGTACGTACGGAGAGATTCGTCCGGAAATGATGTATTGCACGGTTTGGTCGGATGGAGACAGTTTGAGTCGCTTATAAACTGTCCTAGCCTGCATTTTCATGAGACGGGTTTGCGCTCTGTGGGGTTTTAATCCCCATTTTCTAATTTAAACCATCCTTGTTATAAAGCTTAAATTTTATATAATTAGAGAACTATTATGTTAAACTTGTAAGAATAGAATTTCAAAAACTATTATAACTATTGCTTTTGAATGAAAAAAGAGATTAGAAAATATATTATTTTGCTTCTATTGCTTTTTCGATCATTGCCGGACGATTCAACGATACAAAAACTCACATATATATAACAGCCATTCTCACGATAATTGGCTAATGAAACTCTTACGAAGCCTAAATTAAACTCTATTTTTGAATTCGTATGTTATGTTATATAGTTTTATTGGTTATGCACAACTGCTTCCCACTGCTTTCACTGGTGGTCTGAATCAGCAGCGATGGGGTGTGACTATCCGTTATGAAGGAGGAGAATTCCGGTGACTGTCAGCGGTTGAAGCTTGGTCTGGGATGGCGCATTCATCAATCGGGGAAATATTCCCCCGGAACCACATTCCTTGTTGCGCACAATGGGGGCCGAACAATTGCTCTGTTAAGGTTTGTCAGCCATGAGCGAACGGCTTCTGGGATCTTCTAATGTCGATGCATCTGATATAGAGTCCCCGATTGTTGATTGGAAGATTTTAGGAAGAGGACGTTAGACTCAAACAATCCGTACAACTTATTTCCCACCTACATGTCTTTGTTCTTGCTCGTCCCAGTGGTCTTTGCACGTTCGACCAAACATGCTATCTCATGGTAATCACCTAACTAATTAACTTTAATTGTGTCCATATTTTAGATGTTACTATAGCATTTGCTAAAGCATTAAGTAGTTGTTCTTTTCCTTTATTTTGATCACAGCGTACCCATACAACCTACCACAGCATCTTCTCTCTGATATCGCCCTCTGTGACTATCCGCAGTGGTCAATGTCTTTCAGCGACATAGAAGTGAACTTGGGGTTTTTCTAGAGGACCAAAACTGATTGCACTTGTCAGCTTGTGACTTCGATCTTGGTTTCAAAATCTTCTTTTTCCTCAACCATGCCAACGAGTTCGAGATGATTGTGGTAGGACATGGCAATTTGGAAGCAGTGTATGAGTGGGCTAGGACTTATTATAAGATTATGTAAACCTGATATGTAGGTGTAGTTTGTTGTTAGTTTAAGCTTAGCTAGTAGTGTGAGGAATGAGCTATGTATTCATTCTTCGTTTAGTTGTAGTCTGTCTGACTTGTTGTGTTAATCATGTAGTAGAAGGCACGCAGGGGTCATATTATGGTATGTCATGGTATGGAATTTTGATTTGCATTTGCAAATCCCTTGCAACCTTAGCGATATTACGTTCTGTAACTGAAAGCACTGTTTGGCCATAGTATTTTTGACCAAAGCATTGTTTATAGGCGTTGAAGAGTAACCTGAATGACATTATGGCTCATCGGGCAAGTCACATTTAGTGGATGAGGTTCGTCTTATAAGGTGGGGGGTTGGTATAGGGTCGATGTCTCAATTGACTACTTGCTATTTTTTGTTGCATTATTTCACTTGAGGGTCCTTTTGCATTGGGATGGAATCTTATTTATCATTATTGGGATTTTTTGCTTTCTTAAGCATTGTAGATTTCTGGTGTCAAAAGTGAAATGTGAGATGTATCCCATAGACCCATGTTTGAAAAGGATTTGACCTTCCGAGTGTTGATAGCAAAAACGTTTTTGAGTTTGAACTTCTTTTTAGTGTAATAGTGTTTAAACACAAGCTCTTAAAAGCTTATAAACATTTGATGATGCTGAATAGAATTCAAGAAGTTTTAAGTTGCATCAAGAATAAGATAGGGAACGAAAACTAAATCCAAAAACTAGCAATGTGGAAGACCGAACTCTCAATGAAGACATATTTGTACTACCCCTCCATGAGAAAAAATTATCCAATTATTCAATGATTAAAATGAACCAATTTTAAAAATGTAATTCACACATACACCTATGTACAAATGCTAGCTTCAGATATATTTTAATTAACTATTACACGCCATATCTATCTATATCTATATCTATATATATATATAAATCACGAAGCTGCTTTTAAAAAGTTGTTTCCATTTTTCAAAGTAAACGTATATTAATCGAGAGAGAAAAATGTACTTCGTATGTGGAAGCATTGCTATTAATGTAAAACAATTTGGTAATCTAATACGGAGTATTAATACTCCAATAGATTGTGCTAAACTCATCACCAACAATTGAAGGGCTTTAATTTGATTCTTTCGAGTTCCTCGTACTAAGAAATTATGAAATACCACACCTATATAGATCAATTTGTTAACATCATAATAAGAATAATGAAATCACAGATTTCATAAATTATAGTTGTTTCATGGGAGTAATTAACTTTTGAATTAAGGCTACTCTGTAAGGTTTGATTCAAAAGAGTGTCAAACGAGTAGGAAAATGAAATTTAGATATTTTAAACGAGAAAGACATAATCAGGAAACATAAGAAGACATGACGAGATGTAACCAGCACACAATATAATTTACATTCGATACTAACTTATTAACATTGAAAGCCATTGTATCTTTTTCTGTTTCAAAAGAGAGAACGTGAACTTGGAAGGCACTTCTGGCAACCACAACTATGATTACATTTTCAATGAGGATAATCTTGACATTAAAAAGGAGGTTCAAGTTCACATGATCAAGCAAAGAACCTCAACATCATGATTTGGAAGTTCAGCTGAGCTAACACTGGTTTCAGGGAACAATGTTTTCTTTGCAGGACTGCCTATATATTTAAATAATAACAAAATATATAAGCATGACATTGATGTCAAGGTAGTTAGTACATATTTACATACCAACTAGGATTGAAACGCTGTCTACTTGACGCTTAAGGGAAGACACCCCGAGCTCACCATCGGCAGTTTTTTCAGATGGTTTTGGTGTTGGAGTGTCTATGATCGAAGTGCGTGCAACGTTGCTGCCGATAGCACAACCCACAGCCGCCTTGGATGATGACTCACTCAGCGATACAATAGGGTCGGCCGGCATGATTTCTGGGGGTACAGTGTCATCAAAGTATGCCATAAGTAGAAGCCTCTGTTGTGCCTCAGTTCACCTGCTATAGGTGCGGCGAAGTAAGACAAGATACATTTTATCTTCGAATTCTGATTTCAGCGGCTCGAGCTCAAATCCAATACCCAAACACAAGTGAAACCATTAAAACCATCGGCTATGTCAAGTCAAGACATTTTCAAAGCGCGAGATGAGGACGGTAATTCCCATGCGCCTCGACGCACAAATCGGGAGCCGGTTTGTATGGAGGCCATCGAGAGGTTATCGAGACGTCATCGAGACTCGTGTCCCATGTGTCTCACGGCGCTGCTCAAAGAAAGATAAATGAAGACAGTCACAATCTTCACATAATCCTAAAATTTCATTTTTCTCTCAATTTTCAAAATTGTTCCAAATTCACAGCTGCTTTCTACTGACAGATAATTGTGATATCATTGTAAGCTAAATCTAGTGTATAGATTTGTCATCGAGAATACTAAATTATAAAATATTACTCAATCGAGAAGCTTGGGCTTTGATAAGACTTAAATAATCGCTGTGAGTTCATTCTAGCTTGATTTCAGCAAAGAATGGGTGACGTACTCGGCGTAACCCTGTGAGTAAAGATCTGGTGTTATTTCCTTACGGTATTTTCAATTATCGTTCGCTCAAATTACATGTAGACATTAGACTCGTAGGATCGGGTCTGATATCTGGCTTCAGTTATATCTCGTTATCGCTCTATGCCCAACAATCGGGTATCGAGCCGTTGGAAAGCAGTCTAGATATAGCTTTTATCTGGAATTCAACGGCAAAAGACGGGCGAAAGACGTATTATACGCCGTAGATAAATTCACGGGTTGATTTCGCCTATCGAAAGCATTTAATACGTGATGATTATTCAGATGTGGAAGCAGTTCTTCATAGTTCCTTTGTGCTGGTAAAGGCTCAAGCAAATACTAAACTGGAAGAACGAAATGTAAAAGTCTGCATAATGGCACTGCTTTTTGTCTAGAAACGTTGTTGCTAACGAGCTAAGGAGAATTCACTACAAAGTGGCTTGAATGATAGCTTGTTTCTGGTTATACGAGAAACCATCCGCCAACAATAAGGTACTAATACTTACAAATCGCTTTCACTCGAGGATGTCAATGAATAATTCGGTCAAGTAGGCACCTTAATGATTTTAATAGTTTGATAAATCAATTGACTACTGGCTGTGTTAACTTCGAGGGACACTACAAGTATCGACATGCTATCGGCATCTTTTCCAGACATAGTCGGGGAGCCAATGGTGGCCGTGAGTAATTCAATCGAAAATGAGAAGTCAGCCTTATGCGGTCAAGAATACGTCTATCCGGCTAATTCTAACGATTGAACAGAAATGCCTCCGTGATCGAATGTATTGTGCATGAACTAAGACAAAGGAAGTCAATAAGAATAAATGGAGGTCAAAGTCACAGGAAGAAAGTCGGCTCGGAGGACGTACTCTCGAGCTGGACGCGGCAAGATCACATGTTGCGGCAATGCAAGGCATCTGGTAGTCGAGAGGGCAACACGAGCGACGTGAATGCTGTTGGCGACTGCGTGTATGCTCTACTATTGTCGTTGAATGCTCCGATAAATTCTTGGATTCTTGATTCAGGAGCATCATTTCATACAACACCCACTCAGGATATAATGTCAATTATAGCTACGGAGACATGGCCAGTTTCATCTTCATAATCCATGGTGCCCATCAAGACAAGGTAATGGTGATGAACTTAAGTCGCCGAATGGTTCTACCCGAGATTGACTAAAGTGAGGCATGTACCAAGCCGCGAAGAGCTTGATTTCGTGAGTCACTGGATGATGGTTACCGAACGACGCTCGTAGCGTAACCTAAGGTAGCTCTGTGAGGCGCAAATGACTCTTAGCCCGAGGTCCACATAGTACTTTACCTTACTCGGGAGTTCTCAAATGACTATAGTCGCTATCGATATTCCGAGAAGACGAGTCAAGGCACAAACCGCTTGGGACCACGAAATGGCAGCGTATGAAACCGCTTGTTTCAAATAATGGATAATTCGGCTCAAATCGGCTGATCATCAAGTATTCTGCAGCCTGTTCGGGAAGTAAGAAAGTCATGAAAGCAAAACCGGGCGCTGAGCTCAAATCAGAGGCTGAAAGTTAGTTCACACAGATGTTTGGGGACCGCTCGTTGGTTCCAAGGAGTTCATTTGATGTGAATCCTTCCATCGATGACGCGATTTTGAGAAAAGTCCGGGTTTATTTTTTTGGAAATAATAAATCCGAGGTGTACGACGCCTTCAAGGTTTTATAGCGGTTGAGGTTCTAGATCGGGCCGAGAGGAAGTGTTTGAGATCCTAATAACGGGGTGAATACAAAGTGATACGGATTTCAAATACGCCGAGAAACGGAATAAGGACGGTAAGACTATTCGGGAACACCCCAACGTAATCCGGAATAGCCGGTAGGACGAACAGATCAATGAACGCATGTAAGTATTCTTTTCCTCGAATTTCTAATTCAAGAGAAGTGGAGTTCTAAGAAGGTAAATTATTCTTTCCCCGAAGTATTTGGTTGTTTAGCGATGTTCACGATGCAAATGCTAGAAATAAGCTCGAAGCTAAATCTAACATTTGCTATTTTATCGTTACATGACAGACGGGATACGTGTTCTATGATTTGAAGAACCGGAAGATCATTCAAGTGTTAATGTGGTCTTCAATGAACACGTGTTATACAAAAAGCATGCATGCGAAAAGTGTTGTGAGGAGAAAGAAGCTGGAAGGAGAAGTCACAACCTAAAAAACCGAGGGAAGTCAAGCAGAGAAAGCACGACTGTTCCTTCCAAACGGGTAATGCCTTAGATCATGCCCCGCTCAAGATCAACCCGAAGATCCTTTGTCGATATGCCACCTTTAGAAGAGGATGGTTCAGACGGAGTGGCATTTACGTAGCATTTACGACAATATCATTTCCGTCAGCCGATCAACAAGAAGAGATTGTCCCCGATAAGGATCAAGATGCATAATCTGGTCTCGTAAGAAGTATCCGTGTTAGAAAACCAACTCAGAGGTATTCACCTTCTGCTAACTTTCAAGAATCGGCTGCAGCGAGCCTCAAGAAGGTGTCAAGCAAGCATAAATGTGATGATGCGATCAAGTGGGAGTTAGCGATGAAAGAGGAGATGGAGTCATTGTCACAAACACGACGCTGAGTTGCAAGCACCGCCAGAAGTCGGTAGTTAATATCGTAATAAATGGCCCACTGACCAAGGAGGAACATGATGGAAGCAAGCGCCATAAAGCTCGCTTTGGTTGTCAAGGATTCCAATGAGGGGAAGGAATTGACTACACCGAAATATTCTCACCCGTAGTCAAGCTTCAGGACAATCGTAATCGCTCTGGGATCGGGTAAATGGTAGACGATTCCACCTTCATCGATGGATGTAAAAACCGCGCTTCTACATGGCGATCTAGGATGGAGAAGAGTTCATGAAGCAACCTCTTGCGCTTTGAGGCTGAGGAAAGAAGACGGTCCAAACTTCAAGAGCTTCAGACGGCTTGAAACAAGCCCGAGGCAATGAATATTACCTTGATAACTTATCAAAAGCGTCAAGCCAGGAGTCATGGTGACTAACCACCGCCACATAAGGAAGTTTCAAAAAAGATTATGTTATCTTACTTTATGTTGATGATATGTTGGATTGTGAGCCGACATTTGCAAAGTAACATGTCAAGAAAGAGTTGTCGCGGGGATTCCATAATGTATGACCTAGCATGGGCTAAAATTCTCGGGGATAATAATCGAGATCGATTGTCTCCAGATCGACACAAGAAGACTACTCAAGAAGGTAATCAAGCGATTCAACATGCCGATGCAAAGCCGTAAGTAATTCTATTAGTCGCTTTCATTTTCAATTATCAAGACAACATTCACCCGAGATCAAGATAATTTCGAAAGTATAGCTGGAGCAAGTGCCTTACGCTCGCGCAGCAGTAGTCTTATGGACAAGCAGTGGTGCGAGACTAATCGTATATCAGACATGCCGGGAGTTGTCGGTGATATATACCCAACCCAGAAAGAACATTGGGAAGTCAGCAAGGGATTTTGAGACATGAACGGGGTAAGGCCGAAAATCCTTGCGTTTCCGTAAATCTAGTACTGGTTAGCTGGATATGTGATGCCGGCAATCTGGTGACATGTTGATAGTATAAGTCTACTAGTGATATGTATTCACGCTTTGGGGGTACCGCTATTAATGAGATCGGCCAAACTGGGCCAGTAGCATTGTCTAGTCAAAGGAAAGTGTAATATGTCATGGCGAGTTCGCGAAAGAGACGACTCAAGGTGCACTTTTCTTGAAAGAATCGAATCTTCGAAAGCATGGACGTAAACACCTGTACTATGATAGTCGAGTGCGATTTATCCGGCTAAAAACTCGTGTTTCATGTGAGGACAAAACGATAGGGCCGAGGTTCCATTTCATACGCCTGTATCGAGAACGGGCCTCAAAGCCGGCAAGATTCTCGAGACGAAATCCGCCGATATGTTTACAAAAAGTTGTAAACAGCGAGAAGTTCAAGTCATGGCTCACTCGCTAACCTCGGAGCGGTAGCTCAAGGTGTCACAAGGAATTGAGTGTCTTGAAACGGTGATTTGAAAAGGCTTCTGCCGTGGAGATTGCTGAAGCTGAAGACATTTTCAAAGTGTCGGAGATGCAAGTGATATCGAGACCCCTATCGGTGACGGTGGTCTCGAATGGGGGTCTGACAAATTGGAGCCGGTCCGTGGAGCCCATCAGAGGATGAGTCGAGGCCATTTAGACCGCTATCGGTGACTCAGGGGTCCCGGCTGCCCCGATGAAAACAAATGTGCCGGACTATATGATAATCGCCGACTTTCATTCCCTCGGTTGACTGAGCGTGTCGCTTATCCCCATCAATACAAAGATGCATTATCTCATCAAGAAATGCCTTGTCGGTTCTTCCTCTAAATTCCTACATACATTCACAAATGTAACGATCTGGCCTGTGGGCCTCCCGAGGTCGGGACCGCCATCAACCCGAATCGAGTCACCAACGATGGATAACGATAAAATGACTTCATTTAACGTGATAATAAAATAATACAATCTGGCCCATCGTAAGCGAACTAATCAACCCTACAACAAACGAAAAGTAATAATAATATAAATACAACATCAAACAATGGGTTTGGCTAACCTCGAGACAACAATAATTTATTACGCATAACAAAAACTCCAAAGAAGATAAAAAGATAAATCATGAGTCTTCAAGCCACCATCGCCACCTCCGCAGCCTACTTCCGGCCAATGCATCTCGGTCGTATCCCAAGCAACATTCTAGGCATAAACGGCCGCCTATCAGAAATAAGGAGTCGCCTGTGTTTGAGTGAATACAAATATCATGTATTAACCCACCTTATCATACAAACAAGGCGATAATTCAAGTCCCTTACCTATTTAAAGACTATATACCTCAAGAGTTATATTTTATATGCTACTCACCACAAGATAAATCTTTCCTTAATGGTTGCCAACTAACACCGATAAACCCACACCACGTCAACAACTTACTCACAGTACACCTTAATCACAAGAGATCTCTCTCTATTGGTTATCTTTCTGAAGTATAGCTAATTCCCGATATAATATACAACTCAAACATACCACAACTCAACATTTCACAACTCAACCAATTATCTTTAGTTCACCTGAAAGTGCTACTTCCAATTATAGTCATACACCTCCTAGGACATCTGAATGTTTATCATAAGAACCTCCAAATCGTTTCATTATCTTAATACACAAAGTATATCTTAAATCAAGATAACTTAAGTACGGAATTATCTCACCAAATTATTCAATAGTCTACGAACTTATTCAATTTTAACGGTATCAACGCCGTGGTTGACTACAACTTATATACTAACATCGCCAATCCAACTTCCCACTATATATAAAATATCATCAACAAATATCTATAGATTACCAACGCGCTTTATAATTTTTATCCCTATCCTCATTCAAATTTATCTCAACCATTAACCAACTTAACTTTTAATCTTAAAGGATGTATAACGATTAATACCAACCTGGGACGACAAGAAAATCTAATAACATTATCAATAATCAACCAAAACCTAATTCGACATAATTTCATCAAAAGTAACATCTAGTATAATCAAAGACAATATTCATAACCACAAATGAGTCATAAACATATCATACAACACCATAGAAATTAAACAACATGTCAAGATATAATACAAAAGCCTCAATAAGGCACACCATCACCTGTAATAAAATCATGCAGACTAACAACGACTATGACTCTAGTCATCAAACCATTTATCTCTCATATCTCCACAACTATACTCAACCTCTATCAAGATACGTCACCCGTTTTACTCCGTAGGAATGGACCAATCGGCCGATAAGCACTTCTCTTATACCAGAGTATGCCAACACCAAGAATGCACACAACAAAGTGGATAATAGATTCACCGCACTTATACCAAAGTATAAGGCCAACACCGATAATGCACATAAAGCAAAAGTTGATACGATTCACATCGCACTTATACCGAAGTATAAGGCCAAATCGACAATACCCATTACAGCAAAGTTGGATAATAGACTACACCGCACTTATAAATCGGGCATAAGGCCAACACCGACAATGCAAATAGCAAAGTGATAATAGATCTCACCGCACTTATACCGCTATAAGGCCAACACCGATAATGCACATAGCAATGATAATAGATTCACACCGCACTTATACCGAAGCATAAGGCCAACACCGATAACGCACATAGCGAAGTCGATAATAGATCTCACCGCACTTATACTAAGTATAAGGCCAAGCATCGACACGCACATAAAGAAAGTGATAATAGATCTCACCGCATTCTTATACCGAAGATAAGGCCAACAATGACACATATCCCTGGCAAAGGAAGGAGAGTCACCTAACCCCTAATCATCCCAACTATAGGGTCATATCCTAATACTCAAGTCACCTCAAAGTCACGCATAACTCTAACCAATACCTCCCAACAACCAACTACTCTACTCCCAAACAATATCAAAGCACACAGCTAAAACATCTCACAATCATAAATCAATCACAACCGCCGACAAGGCCACAGAAACACAAAAGTGCCGACAAGGCCACAGTAGATGCGCGCCGACAAAGCGCCACGTAAATACAAAATTGCCGACAAGTGCCACGTAACTCGAAATGCCGATGCCACGTAACACAACAAACTTAAGTTGAGAGTCTGCCATTACTTACCTCAAGCAAATCTTCAACGCCTACGTAAATACAATCACATAATCATATCACGGCTCACAAACGAATCACGCATAATCATACAACAAATACATGTTTCACACCATTTAAAGTAAGTACGTAATGTAGCACCCGGTATAAGACTCACTCAAGTTAAGCACAGCTTAACGCCCCCTGCCTAATCGATCCAAGTGCCTTTCCCCACGCTCCGCCTAATCAAAAACACCGAAAATATACTACTACTCACACAATTTTAACCCTTATCTAATTCAATTTTGACTTTTCAACCCATTTTAGTTACAAATTGCTAACTTAAGTATGTATGGCTAATTATGTTTCAATGACAATTAAATTGACTTAATTTCAACTATCCTTAATTAAATCCTAATCGCCAACACCTTAACCAAAACACTAATATTTTCAACCAATTTCAATCAACCCCAATATATATCAACTTTTCCAACTAATCAAACCTATTTCTAACAACCCCTAAATCCTAAAGCCATTACTCAAATTAATAAAATTAATTTCAACATATATTCATCCAACAACTTTAAATCATAATTTTACATACAAAGTGTCCAATAACATATTTATACTTTCAACCACGTTTTTAGAAAAAGTCAACCCAAAGTCAACTCAAAAGTCAACTCAACTATACCAACACTTTCTATCCCCAAAAATTGATTATTATCATCTCTTATACTATAATCTAAGCCTAGATAATAATCATATGCCATAATAACCCACAAAAGCCGAAGTTAAACTAAATCCCCAAAAAGTCAACGTCCCTAAAACACCATGAATTACTCATCCAAAAGCTTAACTTCAACTCAAGAACAACTAATTTAAAGCCCAAGAATCGTTTATAGCAATAAAATTCAAAATAAAAAGTCAACTCATAAGCAAAACTCACTAAATACCAAAAAGATCCACCTTTACCTTTGAATCGAAGAGGACGTATTTATGAGTAAACTCTCCATGAAATTTGAGGTCCAAAAGCTATAGACGAGGAGAAAACCAAGAAAAAAGATCAAAGAGGGGGAGCTTTATCGTCTGTCATGGTGAGAGTGAAGGAGAAGATGGTTTGGGCCTTCATGGGTTGGCTTACGGACTTAATGGGTCGGGTCCACTAGTTTTCACAAGCAGGAAAACCCGATCGCTTTGGGCTTCAATCATACTTCTCGCTTTTAACTTATCTCGAATAATCCCAAACATCAACATTTCTACCTCAAATTATATTACCACCCAACTAATATAATTACCATTCGACATAACTTTAAAATTCTCAAATACCGAAACGTATTAATAACCGAATCGATTCATTGTATTTTCACTATTCAACTTTGAAATTTTTGATTTCTCCTAAATAATCCACCGAAAGCAACTAGTATACTATTGGCGTAATATTAGTGCTAAACGAAAGTATTACAATAAAATTTATCTAATAATTCATTTGGCTTATGGCTTACAAAGAATATAACAAGGTGGCAAAAACAACACAGCACCAACAAGCATCTTAGAAATGTAAGCTTCTTCCATGCATTTTCAATGTCATCACTTGCATGGCAACCCACGCTTATATGCTAGCTGGGTAGTCCGCATACACACCATCAATAAATAATAGAAATTCATAATGAGACCAGTGTGGAACATTAAGTAACAACACGCTGAATAAGAGCGCTCATCTTCGCACGGATTCACAGATAAGCACCCAATAGTTATACCTCGCCTACGGCGTCAACACGAAGTGAAAGGATTCCAAATATAGTAACAGGGAATTCTTTGTACAAGCGCTGGCTGGGTAGTCTTGCAAAAATAGAAAAAAATCCTCCAGCGGCTCGGGAGTCAAGGACTCGGATACATGCCACTTAACGGAACCCATAAATCCTCCAGCGCCTGTGTGTATACCCACCCAAGATTCTATAGTTCTCTTATCTCTGCCAACACCGGATCTCACTCATCTCGGGCTTATCTCAAAGCAACCTTATCATGGCCCTTATGGACATATTTATACAAGTACTAACTACACGGATATCACAAATGTATTTCAATATCGGAGTGGCAATTAAATTCAAAGCAGTAAGAGTCGATCAGATGGCACGACCCATTCATTATCGCTAACCTTTCCCCGACAACTACCGAGCGACCATTGTTTCGGGCCGACAACCTGATAACTTCCTTCGCTTAACCGTATGCCCGAAAAGGCCATTGGATAATTGTTCTTGCATTTACCGCTCTTCATACACACATTCAAGCGGGTCGAGTTCCCCGCAAGGCCAGCCAGATCATGTGTGTTTGACGACAAGTGCTATATGTGTAGGGTCTTCGTCTCATCGTAGCTCAAAGACAAACAAAAGCCGATCATACCCGGCGCAGAGCAACTTTGAAGAAGATTTTAATATAATGAGGAAATGTACGAGGTAGCCCCCTCTTGAAACTCAACAACATTTAACGACCGACGCAACATCCCCAAAGAATTTATTCTTCATAATCCTATCGTGCGAAGAATGCTCGCTTTGCTTTGAATACCCACAACTGTAAGTCCGATCTATTCAATCTCTGTGTGGGCAAGTGCACTCTTTTGATTTCTCAATTTGAGCTTACAAGTCATCGGTAAGAGATCGGGGATCTAATCGAATCCTCGAATGTCGAATCAATCTAAATAACGTGGCGCATCTCTCGAGGACCTCCACAAGATGTGGCAGATTCTGGCTTCTAACATGACCACCATTCTCGAACACTGTGAACTACACTATCCACGACTTTGTAAAGAGCGAATACGTAAGAGTTTTTGGTTGTTACTTAGGTATTTAATAACCTCATCGATTCAATTTTGATATACATGTCAATAACATACCGTTGTGGCGTCCGGTATGGTGATGTGGTCGCTGACTGCAATCGCAATCTCTGTAATGCATAATATTGTCTACGTGAAATGCCGATCTCTCTTGTTAAGATGTAATGATTCCGTGGTTATCGACATGGAACCCTCGCTTGTACAATAGCCTTTCCCTGTGGCCTACATAAAAGATGTAAGTCATAAGAATAAGACTACAACTCGACGATACGATATAATAGGCAAAACATTAATAAATATGGAAGAAGAAAATCTAAGTAAACCGACCTCGCTATCTCAACACTCAACAAATCATCAAACGGTGGTGTCGGTAGACGTTCTATACACTGCACGCTATTATTTGTCCTCTCCCATTGGATAATAAGTAATGAATCTAACTATCGGTATATTACCATGCCATCAAGCGATCCCTACCAGAACATTTAGTAATATATCAGAAATGGGTCATAACAAGTATAATAAGATTGAATGCGCATACATGACCAACGCTGTATTACCTAACGTCAATGCATTTACGCCTCGACCAGAGGATCATTCTGCCTATCCATATGCCAAGAACCTCATCGAAAGTAGTTTCGTTAAAACACGCTGTCCAAGGTAGTCTGCTTTTATGATTAACAAGAGTAAAGATTGCCGAGGTCGCATATCAGAAAAGCGTGCAAGAATCCCCGATGGACACAATTCCATCATCAACCAATCGCCTAAGGGTCGAACTTTTAAGCCCGGGCAGACAACGACTCAATGTCTGCAAAGTGTGATCATAGAAGTAAAACGCATGCCCGGAGCATTTTGCTCGATCGCCCGCCGCGCGCCAAATCACACAAAATAAGACAAATCCGCCTTGAACCCGACGGCAAACTCCATCGCTACGCTTCTCAAATCGCATAACAATGAATGCTCATTGAACTATATTCGAGGCGCATTGTCAGACACAAGGATCATATCATGAAGTCTTTCGAATCGATCAGCCCGCGAAGAGCTCGCCAGTACTCCGTAACACCGCCATGCAAGAAAGTTGCCCACCGAACAACAAAAGCGAAGAAATTTCATAGAATTTAGATGCTCCACAATATCCACAATTTACACTCTGGGAGACCAACAACCGAAAGAACATCACAAACAAGTGGGGAACGCGCTGGGTTCGACGCTTATTGCGCCCCGAATCAAGTAGATAAGCCCGCAAGAAAAGACAAACATTGGATTCCAATGGAGCGAGACTAAAAAGAGACATACATACATTAAATGTACAATGTCGACTTCCAAACGAACGCCAAATTGCCCGAACTAACACCTCTAGATCGCGAGGTAGACAACTCTGAATTAGAAGACACGGTGAATGCTCTGAACAGACAAGTGGTACTCACCATGCCAAAGATCAAACGATACAGCATATCTCTGGATAATGGATACAGCAGCAAAGAATGGTACTCCTTCTAATGCGTAAAAAATGAACGAACCGAGTCAAGATATAAATGACTAATTTATTTATGAATTGAAAAGAGGTAATATCGTGAGCAATCAAAGCTTACTCATGGATCAACAGAAACCACAGCAAAGCCCATATCAAGTAAACATTCCGGTGATGACAATGTCAGAAAAAGGCAAACATCAAATTAGTGGATACCAAAAAGCAAGACTACTCATCCCCAAAAAAGACCAAAAGGCCGGCATAAACAAGTATTTTCAAGTTGAAAGCATATTCAAATGCACCGCATATACCTCATTAGACTCATCAAGCACTGGACGGGAGCCGAGACATTTTGTCTCAAAGGTTGTTCGCGCCTCGCACAACATCCTTCTTGGCTATTAAAATCAACATAAATAGAGAGCAAACGAATCAAGAAAGGTACTATAGAAAGAAAAACAAGTTAAGAAAGAAATGCCTAAGGCAATGGCATGAAAGTCAACATTGCCAATCTACCCGCAGTTACCTCGCTCCTTTTGGTTCAGATATCCATTGAAAGTAACTTGTGGGCTTATGATATCGAATATATTTCCAATGCATGTAAGAGAACCATTAGATGCTTTATTATCACAACTTCAAGCAACACCAGGAGAAACAACAACACGTATATACATTAAGTAAACGATGCCATTAGATTCAATCCAACATCAGATACTATCTGCATAAGATGCACGCCTTCGAGCTTTAAGCTCGCTAACATCTGCTACAATGAAGTCTATAAAGAACAAAAAGAAATGATTTAAACTACAAACACCGCTGATAGTCAGCAACAATCACTAACCCAAACCAAGGCTAAAAAGCCTATCATTTATAAACGGACCAACCAAATTCAGGAGTATGGTGTAAGGACAGGCGCAAAAAGCAATATACCGTAGCAACTCAAAACAAAAACCACAAAGAACATAACGCATGGGAAAAACATAAAAAGGACCAATTGCAATAATTAAAAGAAACATGATGCTTGAAGAAAAATAAAAAATGGCAAAGACACATCCAAACAAGCAAGATTCCGCCAAAGCATATAAAAAGCGAGAACTTCGCACACAATAACAGTTCGAGGAGATATATGAAAAACATACCAACCTACTAATGGGACAGATTCGACAGTTCCTAGTAAAATGCCCTGCCACACACAAACACAAAACACGCCTCCATATTAGCTATGAATTCCATGGACTGGTTAATATACGGATTTGATGTTCTCAGCCCTTCCTCCTGACATGCCTGTGGTATGATATTATATGGAGCACACATACACAAAAAATATTTCAAAAATTTCACAAAGACAAAGATCGCAAAAGTACAAAATAAGAAACATAAAAATTGAAAACACATCCTAAAAAATAATCAAAAACAAAACAACAAAGGCATTTCAACTAATGAGCCATTTTTCAGTTAAATGATGTAATAATGGTATACTAATTGGCAGTCACTAATAATAAAAGCAACAACAAAAACATAAATGATTTGATGATTTGCACATCAAACATGCATTTGCTAACATTAATCAAAGTAATGCAATAAATCGAAAGTATTTATTCCACATGATTACGGTATCGACTGCATTCCACGTGCCTTTAACGCAAAGAAGTAAATGGGAGGATTGTTAATTTCTTCGCTTTTAATAAAATGATCGTTGTAATCGAATAGGCAGTGTCGTAACAAACACAAACAATAACCAAAACCTCTTCATATAAGTATATAATTCCCACCCCCTTCTAATTCCGTTAAAACAAAATGACTAACATCATCCACTCCATTTTGGCCGACACACAATCAACGCAAGAACTAACTCAATCACGCCTCAAAAGACAACCTATGATTCCCGCACTCCACCAACATATTTTATTTACAATATACTTGCCATTTCATCAATAGCTAGGAAATACAAGCAATAAGTAACATAGAAATCGAAGGAAGGATAAACAAAAGGAAAAAACCGAGATCGCAAACCATACAAGAAGGAAATAACCGTAGAATTCAATGGGTTTTCAAAGTCACGCTTATCCAAACTCAACAACGGAAACACGCAGCGTTAAAAATAGAACGATATCCGTGAATATACCCCCTACGCAACAAAAACCCAAATCACATTCCAAATTAACGCTACGAGACATAATATTAATGTCGACTAAGCTATGCCAAATAGTTGATAAATTTAACACCTACTATGTAAATTCGCAAGAGCAAACTTAAATTGCAAGCATAATAAAGATTAGTTTGAAGATCGATAGTAGATCAAAATTAACTCTGCTGTCCGGGATTTGAAGATCTTCCATCAGCTTAATTAAACGAGGAAACGGTGAATTAAACGGAATGTCTCCGGAGGCCAAGATATTATAAGCAATAATAGCATTATTCAAGATCGGTAGTACGGCCACAATTAATCGTCAGTTCGATTCAAGATTTTCAAGAGACACTAAACGAGACAACGATGAATTAAATGGAACGCCTCCGAATTCAGAATTCAACGCGACCTTTCATTAATCGTGGGGTTTCAAGATGGAGAAACCATGCCACTCAGATAAAGAGATCAACCCCGAGGCTAGACTATTCCGAACTAACAACCTAGATTTAGAATCTTAAAAAACTATACGGAGCAGTCCGATTACGGGCTCCCCGATCCGCCGGTGTTCGAAACGCACAACACACAAAGACGGAAGACAAACAAAATCACAAGCAAAAATGCGACTCATGCGCATGCTAGGGAGGCTTCCCTTGGCCCCTTTATAATTTGTGTTAATTAAGACTAGAGGTCATTGCTCATACATGCATCTCCTTTATTATTATTAGTATCTTCACTCAACTTATATATCATTATATGTACTATATGAGGTAATGCTTAAATATAATCCAACTATTTAGATATATGTTGTCAAAGTTCTTTTTTTCACTAAAATAGAAATTTTTATCTTTTTTATTTGTGGGCAACATACGTCGATTGCATTTTATGTATCTAAAATATTTACTTTGTTTTTAACGACGGTACATATGGATAATCTAAACATTTTAATTATCAAATATATTCATACTTAGAAAATATACCGAAGGCTTTATACTAAAAACGAGTGTCTAAATTCAAAATTTCTTTGGGGCTTATTTTTTGATTTTGCCTCGGCCCCTGAATCTCGTAGACGGTCGTTTGTGTCATTTCTGGGATAAACACAAATGTCTAGTCGATGTCAATATTTGAGTATGTCTGCAGTTCAAGATAAAGTCATTCGAGTGTGTCTTGGTGTCTTGCAAGGTGTCACTCACTTGTAGTTTGATGGTATTGAAATTTCAATCCATGAAACACTTAGCCATGTGTTTCATAACACTCCCCTTTTGAAATTTCAATCAACACTTATCTGGGAAGACATTGCCGCCTCATTAAAAAAACCTTATTAGGAAAAAAAAAAAACTAACGGGATAAAAACTTAACAAGGAAAAGAGTGGCAATCCATAAGTTCCTCAACCCATCATCTATAATACGCCTGTAGATCGCTGGCGTGACGATTCCAATAAGCTTTAAAATCGCTTTGAAAACCGACGTAGTAATGATTTCATGAAGATTCACACGTTGTCGCATGAACGAACATATCGAATGTCAAGTTCTTTGTTTCTTTGCAACTCTTGAGTTAATGAATAACTTGAGGGAATATGTTTCGCTCGCTCACTTTTACATAACCTTCTTTCATTCAGTAACACAAACAAAGATTTGCCTCCGTGATAATATCGGTTGATCTCGTCAACCGACACTCACCAAATCCATCTCTAATTGTAAGGCATCATTCACTAGTTCATGGAAAGTTATATACTCCTTGAAAGTGACAACCCTGCACGGATCTTCCCAGCCTGGATTCCGTCTCCCTAACCTCTTGATCCTCTTCCCCTCAGGGATTCACCTCCGAAGTGTAGACGGCGCGTAGATCACCGAATCTTTCTCGTAGTCACTTATACTTCGCCCCTCGCTTAAGCCGGATCACCTCTCTGTAGCCGACATATGCACTTTAAGACAAAAGCTCCCTCAAATAATTCCACGACCGATCCCACAGGCTGGGTCTCCGCCTCACCCGCAATCAAAGATCGGTGTACATTCTCCTACCAATCTCGAGTCCAATCGTAACTGTGAAGTCAATACGGGTCCCTAACCCCCCCAAAGAACTCTATAGGCTCCGCCATACTCTCCAAGTCTCGAATGAACTCTAATGCCCTGGATAGAATCGCCCGGCAACTTCGGCTGGTCCCGCTTAGAAAGCGGTCAAATAACTTACTCAGAACTCCACTCGCCTAACGACAAAGACTACGGTCTCGACTTCCACCAATATTTACCCTGTAATCCCGGGTGGGTTCGACACTGGTCATCACCGCCACAACGCATCCACATTTTCACGACTCCAAGACCTCTACCACCTCGGGCACTCTCCTCGCAGCCTCCCCTCACAAGCGCTCTTTGCTACACCTCCGCAAAGACCTAACCGATCGGCATTCCACGTGGCGGCATCCCCAATGTTTCAAGATAACAAAAGAAAGGAAAGATCATACCCCACAAGAAAACCCCAATATCGACAACTCCCTAACAACTATCAACCTAGGCACATAACCACACAAGACACCATAAGACCCTGAACCTAGGCTCTGATACCAAAATTATAATGACTCACCCCAAGCCTGGCCCGAGTGCTATTTATCATTAAATAACCACAATTTAATCACCAATCGACGGATACAATAATAAATACGACTACCGACATTATCAAAACAAAAACTTCTGCATCGCGGGCGTTCCAACAACACATCCAACAAAATAATGCATTGGCTGAATACAAATCATTCGAATAATATAACCCAAGAATATACTAGAAATCCAAAATACATTTATGTGTGAGTGACGACAACTGCATCTGGCCAATATAATACAACACACCAGCCTAGAAACATACAAATCGACAACGAAAGGAAATGACCACGAGGACTTCCTATGCCACCACCCCGCCTCACCTATGATCTCGACGCAGCCAAAGAAAAACAGATCCCCGCCCACCTCAACGACGCTTCCCAGACTCCAGTAATTTAAACGCCCGCCCATGGGAGAGACAGGAGTCGCCTATAAAGTCGAAAGTGAACATAGTCACTACGTACTTGTTCCATCACATATATTCATGCTTATATATATAACTGGCGCACATGTATTACTACAATTTGAGGCCACAATTACAACTGCTCACATATCACATAGATTTCTTATACATAACGCTATAAACATGAGACATATCCAGAAATAATGCATATTCACGGTAAGGAAAACAAATCCCAACACACAAAGTCATCAAATGAGAATCCACCTCCATAACAATACACATACGAGGAATCCAATCTCCAAATAATACACATACGGTGAATCCAAATTAGCTGGTCACATTACGAGGAATCCACCTCCATTATTAATTCCAGACGAGGCCTCCACCTCCATCCTCCCGACCGAGGCTACACTCTACCGGTATATCACACCAAACCTCCCGAATCCACGGGCTACCCACACATATGCATACTACACCAAACTTCCTTGGCCGGGGTCACCACCGTTCAAATAACACACAAGACAATCAAAGCACATCTTCACGCCACACGTGAAAGATTACGCCTACACACAAAGACACGGTCAAGACACAATCTCATAACATGAATCATATTCGCAATCATTCATAATAGAAATCATAACTAATTATCTCATAATATACCTCATAACTTCAATTATTTCATCATATGAATCATAAATCAGATTTGATATAATATCAATCATAATCTCAATTATTTCATAATATGAATCATAATCACACAATACACATATCGAATAGTCCTAAGCAACACATGCAAAATATATAACATAATATATATGAAAGGTCTCTATCGTGAGATTTGTACTACCTCTTGCCAAAAAAGTAAGAATGAGCAACAGAAAGTACCCCGTAAGGATCTGTGCTCAACTCCTATTCAAGAAATTATACATTATAACACATTCCATAGAATAACTTCTCTTTAACATCTATATAAATTCGAGTGTTATAATCTCAGTTCACGATTCAAATTTACAAGTCTTAGCAATCATCATCCTATTCCCAAGATCGATATACACTTTAACATTTCAACGTAACTATATTCCAACGCCAACTTCGTAAAAATCTCAATATTCGGCCATCACCTATTACCCCAATAATAACATCTTACACATTCTAATCAATCAACAATCAATTGACAACTAATTAATCCATTAAATACAACCTCCAATTCAAACATTAAACGCTATACTTAACCTTTCCCAAACTTTCTCAACCCAATCTCTACCTATCCATATCCAAACCAATAATTCTATTTCAAAATAACTATATTAAAGTCCTCTAACCTCATATTACAATTTAGAGTTAATTTAAGAAAAAGTCAATAAAAGTCAACCCTCAACTTACACCACTTCAGAATCTAATAATCACTGTAATCACTTTAATCCCCTAAACTAAGCTTAGAGAACATTTCTATACCATAATAAAGTCAAGATCTAAAAGTCAACACAAAACTCAATTATATAAAAAGTCAACTCAAGCCTTAAATGACGAGATTTGAAGATTAAAACTCATACCTTTGATAATCTTAAGATGGGGAACAAGACATGGCGATTTCACAAGATATGCCAAGAAATGAAAAAAAATCAAGTGGAAGCTGAAATAGGAGTTCGGCCTCGCCTGGCAGCAAGACAAAAATTTTGTCACATAAGGTTAAAACGATGATAAAAGATAAAAGTTAAATGGGAGGTAAAAGGGAAGCTGGGACCCTTAAGCGAGTCGTCCTCGCTTTGTTCGTGAAATTTCGCTTCTCTTCGGCTTACCAAACCTAATTCAACACGAGTCACATTAAATTTCTATTCTCAAATATATTATCGCTTCAACCCATATTATCATTATTCCATTAAATTTTTAACTTTAACCGCAAACACTCAATCGGGTAACTAAAATCACATTAAGAAAAATGCTTATATCGAACGGTTATTTCACTAAGGTAAAGGATAAATAATAAGAGCTTCCAAAGACTCCGCTTTCTGTCGAGTTTCTTCTCGCTCAAATGTGCTCGCCTCTATTATAAATTGGCTATTTTCATTGATCGCATAGCTTCCTTTAACGATTCAAGGCTTCCATTTCCTTTGCATTTGAATTATCTATCTTGGTTCTGTTTCTTCACTGATCCCCAAGAGGATTGTCGAGTTTTGTTTTTGACACTGTCCCTTACAGGTGTTACCATAAAGGAAAATGTTATCATATATTTTAGATTTCGCTGAAAGTGTCATTTGCTATTTGTTATTGGTATCTTGATTGTTTGTTTGATAGGTTATTTTATGCCATAATTTGCTTTGTAACACTTATTTGCCAACCCCAGAATTCTTTTGTATCGATCGGTGAGCATTCCTATCAGCACCTTTTCATTCCTAGAAAGCCACACATGCCAAAGGACACTTCCAAACAAGAAAAATTCAAACTTACAGCGGTTTCTTAAGAGTTTGGGAAGTCAAAAGGAGATGAAACTTTGAATAGAATTTGTATACGTAGTGAAGTTAGTGTTAACTTCTATCCAAAGCTTGATTATCAAATTTGTAGCTGAGCAGATGATTTGAAGCTTTCAATATTATAATCGGGCATATGCTGGCTGATAATAACCGTTTTTTTGGTGGAAATATTGTCTAGGGTAGGGAGTCTATTAAGCAGAAGTTTCCAAATGAAAATTTTGATTTTTTCTAAGGAAGCGGATTTTACCAAACGAGATTCCAAGTTTTAATTAGTGTTATAGTTTTATGTATTTTAATATTACTGGGAATGCCTATTATTAATATGTTTATAAAGGATTTTAGAGGTGAGAGAGTTGTGAGGCCAAATTTTGATGTCTTTAATGCTGTATGCCTGATTTTGAGAATTGGTTAACAACATAATTAGAAAATACTGTAAATGTTTCGACTAATTCCAATATTTGTTATTAATAAGTTACAGAAGATTTTGTGAAAGTGATTAGAATTTGATTGTAAAAATTAGTTCAATTATAATGACTGGCCATGTGGTTCAAATGGTCTGACCACGTTAATGTCTTCCCCCACACCACTTTCCAAATTATAATGTGAATTAGCAATACGTAACTGAACGAAGTACAACAG
>JADFUC010002130.1:0-106508 GCA_019722365.1 Lithospermum erythrorhizon | reverse complement strand
AATTCCTGCTCGCAATGAAGATTTTATTCTCCCGCTTCAGTGTAATTAACCAACCTGCTTTCCTGGATATCCCATGAATAAGATTTATCGATTCAAAGCAAGTTTATCTTTGTTAATCTCTTTAACATAAGTTTCACAGCCCCCAAATCTTTAGAAAACTCCAACTTTGGGAACCTTCCCAAACCACAGCTCATGGGGAGTTTTATCCGCCGACTCGTTGACATCTGCTTAAGGTAAGCCACATGAAGCCGCATATCCCCTAAATTAACCGGTAGATCGAGCCATCATAGATCGAACCATGTCAGCAGCGGGTTCGATCCGGAACACGCCATTATGCCGTGGTGTTCCCGCCGGAGTGAAGTTGTGAAACAATACCACACACTCTAAGATGAGTATTGAACTCGTGACTCAAATATTCTCCACCTCTATCAGACCAAAGAATCTTTATTGTCTTGTTCAATTGATTTTGTACTTCATTTTGGAACTCCTTGAATTTCTCAAAGGACTCGTGTTTGTGTCTCATCAGATACACAAAACCGTATCTACTGTAATCATCAATAAATGTAATGAAGTAGTTATAACCTCCTGCGTATGTGTCTATTGGCCCACATACATCACAGTATGATCCCCTAACGAATCACTTGCCCTTTCATTTAAGCCGCTGAAAGGCATTTTGGCTATTTTGCCTGTATGCAAGACTCACACTTATCGTGATGATTCATAATCGAAACCTTCAAGTATTCCAATCGAGTGGGAGTTTTGATTCGTTCTCGCACGTGACCTAGTCTCGCAATGCCATGTGTATGTTCGTTTGCCGTTAGGCTTATTCCGCTTAAGTTTATGTTATATGACTCATTAATCATGTCTAAAACGTGATAGACTATTTTGAAGCGGAGGCGGTACCAAATACTACCTCTATCTCGGTGATCCTAAATTCATCTGGATCTATTGAAATGAAAAACTATCATTATTCAAAACAGAAGAAATAATATTCCCCGCAGAATTGTAGTAATACAGAACCGGTGATAAGTTTAAAACAAGGCCCGTGGGCAAATTTAAACTAATGGATCCTACTGCAAGGGCCGCAACCTTCGCGCCGTTCCCCACACGCAGATCCATTTCCCCTCTTTTGAGTCTTCTACTTGACTTGAGTTCCTGCATATTACGACAAATATGAGAACCACAACCTGTTCAAGACTCACTAAGAGAATTAGAAGTTGTACAAACTTCAATAACATACACACCTTTAAAGCTTGGTGTTTATTAAACCATTTTTCCTATCTCGATTGAATTTCTACGTGCCGCCTAAAGGATCTTCGAGTTTGCAATGCGTATGTCATCTGCACACCCTCGCTCTCTCTGCCTCGCGACGCTTACCGCTGGTGCAACGATGCCAAAGAGAAATGAAGACCTCTTATTCATATCCAAAAACTCATTAGCATCAAAGAATGGTTATTTGTTTATGAATCTCAAGTAGGCTTCTCGATCACCTTTGTACCTCAAGTATATAGCCTTTGATATACTTAGACATATCGACTAAAGGCATCTCATGGTGATAAAGAACTCTAACTCGGGGCTTATTCCAAGATCCCAAGGACTGCACCAAGCCGATCCATTACCTCAAGTGCGTTAACGTAATCGGCCAGATTTCGGCCCGGCAATAACAGTGGCAACGAAAAGCCTCAGATTTCTCATATTCCTCGTGACGCTTCCTTCGATTCACTCAAGAGCTTCCCGATAAATGTCATATACGCGATACTCATCAAGGCTGCAGCCCGAACTGCTCCATCCCAGTAAGCATAAGACACTTTATGCTTAGAGTCCTTCTTATGCAACTCATTTCTTCCAGCGCATACCGTTGTCCCTGTATGTCTTATGGGGAATTTCTTTATACAAGACGTATTCAATCCCGCGGTAACTTGAAGACAACCTTCAACTCAATGACCATCGCCTCAAAATTCTTGCACCATCATGCACGCAGCGAAGTTAATGTAGTTTGGAAGCGCAGTTCTGGGGGTAAAGCAATAAAGGGTAGCCATATTAGTTCTACAAGAATAAGTAACAAACAAATGCACTCAAAGAAACTATCACGCTAAAAACACTTACAAATAAATTGTAAAGTAAATACTACTTCCAAATCTCACGAAATATATTAGTATCAAGACCTATTACACTTAAATTCAAACCAACACCGCTACATTTTGAATCCAATTATAATAGTAGGTTTTCAACCAATTATGTAAACTACAACTTCATAAGCATTAGCATCTCTTACAGATGCTACCCAACATTCAGATTCGAAACCGTTAAGCATACCAATTAAAACTAAAGTGTTACTTGATCGACTATCCGAAAGCCCACAACGTTATGGAAATCACTTCAACATGATCCATCATTACATCAATGCAACATTGTAACACCCGCCATCACGGTGTGCCCAATCGACATAGCTTGATCGCACAACTTTAAAATTGGTCGATACTTGCTTAAATTTTAATTGGTGAGATTATTATTACTTTGTTTTCATTTACTCACGATACTAGCACATAATCACAATACACGCAACATGAAAAATAAACAAGTATCGCACATTCAAGAGATATACGATATGGCCCCTGTACTATTACAAGTATTTATCAAATACTAACATAAGTCTTAATTTTTGCATTCACTGATCCATCCGAAGTCCACCAAGCACTCACCACCAAAGGCCGATCTTCAATATCTCTTACTCTTGTTACAATATTTATATACTAACCCCATCTTAGACGCCTCGTGCTCATGGGTAAAATAAATAAATAAATACAAAGAAAATACGACTCGTATGTCATTTACAACATTTGCCCGCAGCATCGAAAATAAATAAATGGGCCATATCTATATAGTTCTCCATTCCAATCACCATTACAAAATATGTGCACTTTATTAAATCCATATAAAATGAACTTAATAAATATTTTAAATGGCATTGAAAATCCATGTTTGTAATTAATAAATTAATTAATCCATGTAATTACACATATTAAAATTAATTAATATAAACTCAATTATCATACACATGTCAATTAATAATTATTATCAATTATTAACCGTGATACATATTATAGAAAATATTCATCAAGGCTTATCTCTAAAAATACATTGTTTAAATTGTTAATACTATAATCATATATCACTTTTAATTAATTTAAAAAGATATAATAAAGGAAATTAATTAATTGTCATCACATAATTAATTACAATTAATTATTTGATTAAAATGACAAATAATCAATAAAACCTAAATAACTAGCCCCATAATTTTAGAAACCAAAATAAGAATAAATTCGAACAGTGCTTTTCAAAATTGCAAGACACGCCATACCCGCCGACGACGTTATTATTTGGTACCACACTCCCCGATCCGACAATCGACGCGCCTGCAGGGTCGCCGAAGCTCCGTTTACCGATTTGGCTTAATAATACCATATTTAACTCGGCTTTCGCATTTAATTTAATTCGTTTGTAGAATCGTTTGGAGGTTTTTCTTTTAAAATTTTTCAAAATTTATGAAATTGAACACGTTAAACTCCATAATTTTCTTTTGAACAAATCCCACTAGTCGTTCATTAAAATAAAGTTTTCATATTTAATTATTAATTAAACAGTCCAGAAATCTCAAAATTGTTTTGAGGCAATTTAGAAAAAATCCAAAATTATGAAATTTAATGCATCTTCTATCAATGCTCTATCTCGGGTTCCGAAAATTAGGTTTTTAATTTTAAAAATTTTACACGCCCCAAACACGTTTTACAAAACTGTTTTAAAACAAAACCAATTAAATCGCCCTTAATTCTATGAAACAAAATCCATGTTAACAAAATATGAGCAATACATCATCATAAACTTGTAACACATGCGTGAAATCAATAATCAAGAACATGGTGCTTTATTTCATCATATATTTATCAATTAAATAGGTGAACAAGAATTAATCAAATAAAAATTGATAAAACACAAAACAAGCATAAAATAAATAATGTAAAGCAACTTTAATTTGGCTCATGATGCCATCAAGAAAATTACTATAGATATGGGAAAGATAAATACAAACCATAGTTCCGTGGATCTTTAAAGTGCATACTACATTATTCAATATAAAACATATAATTAATTATATAAACAGAGGACGACAACATAGCCGAGTAAATTTCCACTAAAACTAGACGCTTCAAATTCACAACGCGAATTGACTTCCCTTCAAATTCTCCTTGTTGTAATATCAATCGTATGATATCACTAGTTACCCACACGAGGGGTCAATCAAGAACTAATCTATGCTAGTAAACAAGGATGAACAAAACTAAAACCCCAAAATTTCGGGAGAATTTCGGCCAAAGCTAGTATGTACTACTAGGTTTTGGTGAAAAGTTTTACAAACTTACGATGAAAAATCCCTAAAGTTTGCTTATATGTACAAGTTAAAAACAAGTCTTATAAGCAACCCGTTAAATATTAAATAATTGCTAACTCTATTAGTTCAAGACACTAACGAAGTCAAGTATAGCTTGAACTATTTAATTAAGCTAATTAAATAAGAATGAAATAATATCAATAATCTTTCAAGTTATCGACATAACATTAAAATTACTCGAACCAATTAAATAACTATTTAATTGATCTATTTGTTCAATCGATATTCTACATAAAATGTAGACCTCAGTAATTGAGAAATACATTTCTCAATTATATAGTTCTCTCTTTAATTTCATTCATGAAATATAACTCAACGCCACTCAGACAAGGCGCGAATCTTCTCAGGCTTAGATACAGTAAGTTACAATAATAATAATTGACCAATTACTATTATTATAACGACACGAGTAAGATCTAGCAACGCTTCATAACCCCTTAAATTATCACAGAACCCACACTAGTAATATACAATTACTGTTGAACACTAAGTTTCGATAATCACATTTAGCCTAACCGTAAATGAATCGCTACACAATTGTCGCAGAACGGGCATAATAAATGAACCAATTCTCATTGATTTCCAAATAACAAGTAATAACCATATATCCTATCCTCTCGAACTCCTGCACTGACTAACAATCGTTGTTAACCCAACCCTAGCAACCTTACTCAAAAGTCCCTTAATTTTAACCCTTTCATTTTCAAAAACAGCAAAACATTCTTTCCTAACCAAATATCTACTGATTTTTCTATAATGAGGAGTGTAGGCTTTCAGAAACTCATTAAACACCTTATGCTCAACTATTATAAAAGGATATTCATGTGCAAGAATCATATGAGCAGCCAAGAGTTTTACCTTTGCAAAACTGTAAATGTAAAATTCGTAATTTAACTATCTCCTCTCTTTAAATGTGAAGTCGAGATTGTACAAATTTAGAACCATCGTATTCCACACTGCAACCTCTTTAGGAAAGAAGTTCAGGCTCACTGGCATGCCAATTTCAAATGTCTAATCAAATGTGACGTTGCATTCTTTAGCTCGGGTCGCATGTGTTTCCACCACAAATAAGGCATATTTATTTTTCTTTTTTTTCTTTTTCCACTGTGCATCAAGTAACAGTTTAAATGATCCTAAAACTATGTCAGTACTGTGTCATTACATCGATCAAAGAACTATCTCATTAGTTTCAACGTGGCATTCTCTCTCATTCGATCAAGAACTCTCTCATTACCCTCAACCGAATCCACCTCCAACAAATGCATCTCCACTCGAATTAAAATTCTCATCGATTCGTATTCCATACCATTTCCTCATCATTATCCAGAGGGGGGTTATTCAAGGGGGGTGTGTCTGAAGATTCAACAAATGAAAGACCCATATTAGACTCAATTAAGAAATTAAACAGTTTAATTAAAAGGCCAATCACAAAATTATTTAAATGAATTACAAAATTGAAACCCTCGTTACAAAATTGAAAGCCTAATTGAAACCCTAATTAGGAAATTATTTAATTGAATTACAAAATTGAAACCCTAATTACAAAATTGAAACCCTAATTAAAACCCTAATTAGGAAATTATTTAATTGAATTACAAAATTGAAACCCTAATTACAAAATTGAAACCCTAATTAAAACCCTAATTAGGAAAATATTTAATTGAATTACAAAATTGAAACCCTAATTAATAATTAATTACAAAATCATTTAATTAATTATAAACCGTTTAATCAAAACCCTAAATCCCAAATCAAACCCTAAACCTAATCAAACACTAATTCCCAAATTGGAAACCTCCTAGACCCCTAATCAAAAACCCTAATTCCCAAATTGAAACCCTAATTCCCAAATTGAAACCCTAATTCCCAAATTGAAACCCTAATTCCCAAATTGAAACCCTAATTAATAATTTGCCCCAAACTGAAACCCTAATTACAAACAAATATCAAAACAACATAACAGTAAATCAATGTTATTACAACTACAAAAAGCAACATGCAACCTAAAATAGAAGAACTTATTCGATTTAAAATAGTCAACCGAAAAGTCAACCTAGATCTAACACAAATCGAAACAGAAAATAAAAAAATTAACAATCGAACCCACAAATGATAACAAGTATACTCAACCGAAGCTATTACAAATAAAAATCAAACATGCAAACTCAAATCATAAGAGTCAACCGAAAAGTCAACCTAGATCTAAACTCGATCCGACTGTAAAATGGAAATAAGAATAATCGAACCCACAAACGATAACAACAAAGATACTCAACCGAAGCTATTACAACTAAAAATCAAACATGCAAACTCAAATCATAAGAAGTCAACCGAAAAGTCAACCTAGATCTAAACTCGTATCCACTTTAAATGGAAATAAGAATAATCAACCTAATAAACGATAACAAATATACTTCACGGAAGCTATTACAACTGAAAATCAAACATGCAAACCAAAATAACAATAGTCAACCTAAAAGTCAACCTAGACTCAAAACAAAAAAAAGAATGATACTGCCTCTATCACACTAACTAAAGGATGCTAAAGTGCCTCTATATGACATATTTTCTAAGGTTACAACCGAGTGGGAAGTAGAAAATTAGGTTGAGAGAAATTTCTGTATATATATTGTAGAGATTCTAAACGGTAGAGCGAACGAGAAACGAGGAATTTAATTGCGCTTGGTAGAAATTACGCACAAGTGTATAATAAGGTCGGACGTGGTCATAATAGCATGGCCCAAGCCTCGCGGATCGTGGATTTCGGGCCGGGGGCCTTATATAATGGACCACCGGGTCCACCTCAAGTCAAGTAAATTAACCGAGCCGAATAATTTCGAATCTGGCTGCCCGGGTTCGGCGAATATTGATTGATATTTGTGTCTCCGTTGATTTCTTTGGTGCCGGTATCGATTCAATTTTTCGAATCGAACATTTCGAATCGAATCGAAGCTTCACAGCTTGCTTCATACACCCCTAGTTATTATAGATATTATTTATTAATTTTCCGCCACCATTACGGTGGAATGAGAACAACTCCACCACAACAACAAATATTAACATATAGCGATACCAACAACAATAATAATAATGATGGTTTTATAGTTGATACAATAATACATCAGTCCCTAATAATATACATACATAGGTACATATACCATGCGAGACTCTTGTATCATCGTTGTTCCAAATTCGACACAAGAATACGATCAAAACATGAATCAATGTTGGATAAAGTTGTCCCCAATTTTTTCGCAGAAAATTTAATACACAAGCCAAATTCACATTTGTGTCAAGCAAAATTGACAAAAATAAGATGTAGGATCTTCTAGATATCGATATTACATGCATCCATATATACATACTGAAATATGCATTTAATAACTTAATACTATATAATGCTCCCTCCATCTCACAAAAATTATCAATTTTAACTTTTGATTGTATACCTTTTAAACTTTGACCTTAAATACATTTGTGTTATATAATATTTGATAAAAAATCTATGAATGGAATGAGTTTGAAATGTATTTCCCATTGGATATAGTTTTCATCAAGTATTATACAATACAAAAATATTTAATCGGCAAAATTTAAAAACGCATAAACTATCAAAAAGTCAAAAGTGGACAATCTTTGCTGACGGAAGTAGTATATTTAACATTATTACTTTAATACTTAGTTTGAAATTGGCTCATAATAAGTTCAAAAGTTTACATGTGAGGTCCTACATCGAAAATAATAATAAATTCATTACTATATAAACTAAGAAGCTATAGTCTCTGAAAGAGTCGGTCCTGCTCGGGTCCGGATATGTGAACCGCTGACCAAAACCGTTAGAATACCGTCCCAACCGACCACTGTATCAATTACCCTAACCGACCGACCAAGCCATGGATAGCTTTTTGGACCGAACCGTCCAATAAGAAAAGGATTTGACACTGTCCGGACGGCTCGGCGCCCAATCTAAAAAAATCCCAAATAAAAAACAAAATTAAGAACCCTAAATTCCCAAACACACACAAATCAATAACCCTAAATCTACAAAGAATTGAAATTGAATTCAAAAAACTAAAATCAAAATAAAATTCAACAAATAAAATCAAAATCAAAATTGAATTCATTAAATACAAATAAATATAAATTGAATTCAAACTCCAAATTGAATTCTAACAAACAAATCGAAGTTCAATTAAGGCTCGATTTATGAAAATCATTGTCTTTGGAGTAGTAGATCTGAGTATAAAGTTATTTAAACAATAACCTCGAATCAATAACTGGCTGACTACTCAACAATTTCAATGGAGAAAATCTTAGTTAAAGACAGATGCTTGTTTCTAATTTTTTTCAAAGGAATAAAAACAATAACTGTGAGGCAATTGAAGTAAAACCCTATTAAATGATTCAGATAATTTCTCTTCACGGGTCAATGGATGGCCTTAATGGATATGGACCGTCCGGTTCTATTGGGCTTCGGTCAAAAAATATTCGAACCGATCCGCTATAATATTGATGGATTATTGGACCGTTCTCGCGACCGGATTTCGGATGGTTCACGGGTTATCCGCCCAAGAATAACTATAATCCCACCTAATACCAATCGGCTTAAACGATACGATTTTTGGAATTATAAAAGGAACTACTTTACTTAATAAAACAAACTCTCTTACAATTCTAAAATGTGGCGTGAATATACAATAATACCCTTTTATATAAATAATTCTGATGAAGAGTATTTTCACTCATTATTTCAATATCATTCTCTCTCTTAAAGACATCTCTCATAATTCTCTCTAGACATAAATCTTAACTCCTTTGTGATTTTTTTAACTAAATAACTCGAATCGTATGTAATTATCTCAAACAATCAAAATCAATGACATCAAACCTTGGAGTAATTATGAGACAACCGATCAACAATAAAGATCCCCATCTACACTATGATAATTTTGTAAACTATTTTTATTTTTGAGACATTAAACATAAATTGAATCACATTTATGTGCTATTATAATATTTCTTTGATGTTAATAGTTAGTATTGATTTTATACTATATGGATTTTTAAATTATTCATGAATATATGTTTTTTTAGATTTTTTGTATGAATTTTGAAGGTTTTATATGCCGAAATATTGTACTGTAAAAAAAAAATCCAACTACATATGATTCAAATGTCGCCTCGCCTAGTTGCATATATCACATATGCTCATTCGTGTGACGTATATCAAATTTATGAGTTATTGAGTAGCTTATAATGAGTTATTGTGATCAATTTCCTTGTCAAACTTATTGTGATCGAATTAGTTTGTTAATATAGATATGTATTGAACACAATTGTTAATGTTGACGTAATGGGCATACTAACAACATTTAAAACTAACAAGTTAACGAATAGTATTATCATGTATCGAATGAATCCGTCATATAATTATGTATTGAGTAGTAACATCGCTATATGAAACTAACATACAATCAAATAGCTCTTGTTGAAATTACTTATATGTGTTAGAATTCAAATAGTATGCACGTTTCAAAGAAAGGCATACACAGAAAATGCTATAGTTGCAGACCTGCATATTACGAGTACGGCGAAATAAGATAACGATTTGTAACTTCTATTATTTGTGGAATAGTTGAACGAGGTTTGGCATAACACACATAAAATATACTGAGATGCAATCCTTCAACTTACAAAATGATCTGAAAAGATCAATCATTCAACTTACAACTTAATCCAAAAAGATTAATCATTCAACTTAAAAGTAAATAAAAAGTCTACCAAGTTATTAAAATTAAAAGAAAATTAAAGGAAGATGAGTTAAGATAGCCATCTCTGTTCTAGGAAATGAAAAATGAACCAGAATAAATTACTAAGGGTATAACAAAGCTCAATATCAACTCCACCGGTCATCCCAACCACTAGGTCCCTCCCGCTTAACGAAATTCATAATGGCGAGGACAACTTCCTCGACTGCTAGGATATGCATCGGGTCACTCATTTAATCTTGACTTTTTCTACAACACCGCCAATAGCTGTACACAATCTGCAGGCATTTGAAATCTCAAATCTTAATTATTACAGACAATTGTTCTATGACATAATAATTTTCGTAAGGTCTGTCTAAATTACCTATCAACCAATGCTTTCTTGTCAACACAATCAAGTATCTATTCGTCACCCATGAAAAATATGATATGCGTAAATTAGTGATACATGCAATATACTTCATGATTTAGCCTAAATAACATTGATCTGAAACATAAAATTTTGTGATGTTGATATAAAGATTCATAGACATTAGATGTGATAAGTATTGCATCACCTCCAAGTTGTTCTTAGCTATTGTCTTCTCCTGCTCCCATATCTATTCATGCCCCTACCTTCCTACCCACTCTATATTAACCATCACACAATTAAATACAAATAGGTGTTTAACAAAACGTGCAAATGAATTTTATCTGATCATACTCGATGATTTTGCAATTTTCTTTATACATCATGAAAATCACATTCCAGTTATTTAAAGAGAAGAATTGAAAAAAATTACTACGTAATAGTCTATCTATCAAACTTAAGGAAGCCTACAATAGCTCTATCTAACTATTTCAATGGCATACATCCAACCTCTCATTCTCACTCTCTAATCATTATCAGCATATTGAAGTCAAAATCACACTCAAATTTTCTAGAAAAGGAATCATTAAGTACGGGCACATAAACAATAAATAATGAAAAATAAATATCAAATGTACAACTAATAGTGGTATAACAAACAACTCATACATCTTTTAATATCACAAAAACCACTTTTTTTTTCAAAATTAGTAATAATAATATAATCATCAAACCATATCTCCTTTAACAAATTGTACCAAAATAGACGATAATTAATAAATAAATAATAAATCCAAAATTAATAATAACTAAATAATTACTTAAAACCCATGTTCCTATTAACAAATTATACCAAAATATATGTCCGCTAAAAAAATTAGAAAATAGATTTTTTTTTCAAAGTTAACAATAGCAATATAAGTAATTACTTTAAACCCATGTCACCTTACAAATTGTTCCGATGATGTTGTAGGTAGTGGAGGCTTCTTCATCTTTGAGCAATATTTTACTCTGTGTTTGATAGAATTTTGGAGAGATTAATTAGTGTTTGAGAGTTTAGGGTTTTTGAGAGAGTTTTAAGACACCCAAATCAATTCTCATAGAAAAATGATGGTTGATTTGTATTTTTTATATGAGGGCGAAAATATCCTAATCGATCTCGAGTCAAGTATACACACACCCAAATATGTTAGTTACAGGAAAGGACTATTTTGCCCCCCCTCCTCCTCCCTATTCGTGTCAGTAGAATTGCTTTCATTACAAGAAATCGCCATTTCACTAAAAAATTACTATTCTAATGTGCGATAGTGTTATTGATGTAGAGAGTTTGTTTGGTGAATAAAGTATTTTCCTTATAAAATATGTTTTCTCCTCTTATAAATATATAGCCCAAACATGCTTCATGGATTTTTATGCTTAGCTTTTTATTTATCTAGGATAGCATCAAGATGTGTATTTGTAATGGAACTGAAAATTGGAATAACAAAACTATTACATACAAATTTAATTAGAGTTTTCCATATTCTTATTTCTACAAAACAATCATAACCATGATCATTTTTAAGCATTCTGTAGTTTGGGATGAAGCTTTCAACCAAAAACATCAGAACATCAATTTTCTCATTATTTCAACCATCTTGTATAACAGAATGCCAAATTCAAGCAAGAGGTATTTTTAATCATTTGACCCAAAAAACCAGCCTACAAACTGAAACCATTAAATACACTTCTTCACATACCAAATACAGATCCCCAAGGTCCAGAAACCATCAAGGAGAAAGATAAACAAGATATTCAGGCGCCTAAATGAGGCAACGTTATTAGAGGCATTAAAAGTATGGCAAGGTAGCTGGTTCTAACTAATCTGCAACCATGAACGGATCCGTTTCACCAAGATCTGCCACTATTGGCTCCAATTCTTCAGGATTTTCATTTTCAGGGGCGAAGTATGTTGGAAACGGAAGCAATGATGGGTCGGGCTTCTTGTAAAAGGCGTCTTTTAAAAATACAAAGTTTCCAGTAGCACCAGGAACCTGAAACCAATATGCATTACGTATGTTAACGTGTTTCTTTCTCTTCATAACTACGTTTGAGAGTATTCGAGATACCAAAAGATCCATCACAAATAAACATAATGATAGATAAATAATTAGGAAGGGCCATTCTTATTTGATATCATGCACCATGTAATTAACCTTCTTGATTTTGAAGGAAGTACATGACAAGGAGAAATAGGATAAAGAAGTTGAAAAGAATATACTACCAACAATTTGCAACATTAAAAAACTTAACATATGCAAAGGGTCCAAGAATAGGGGAGCCACCAATAAGAATAGAAGTCAGGGATAGAGGAAGAGGAAAAAACCGAAGATTCCAAATAGTACTTTTGATCGAAAAATTGATCTGATTTATTTTGTTCAATGAGAAAATGGGTCAAATTCTACAGGATCAGAGTATGGGACTAAAGGAATGATATAAACAAAGAGTGGGTTAAATAAATGGATTGAAAAGATATGAGAGATTGATAGGATCATGCCAAATGATATATCTGATCAAGAAAAGTCACTGCCACTCGAGGCTTCCAAATGTAGAACAAAAGATGAGAATGGACTTTACCTGGCCTCTCACCCACATTAAGTTTCTTGCAGGGTCAATCTTATAAACCCAGACATTCTTCACTGTTCTCTGTGCCCCACCCATGCGCCCAGGCATCTTTTTACCTTTAAAAACCTGTTTATATAAAAGAATTATACTAAATTGAAGCAACTTATCACGAGAGAATAGAACAATCCAACTATTCAAAAATTCACAACTCCAGATATTTAAAGGATATCTTGTACAGTAGAAAGACACTACATTATGGTTAGGCCGGCAAATGAGCGGATCCAAAATCTCAAACTGACCCTATCTGAGTCGAGCTGTACTTATTTTCTACTGGCCCAAAATAATGCAGAACCCACAAACTCCCCCTAGCCTTTCTAAAACCCTACATGAGGCTTATGTAAAACTAGAGCCTCAACCGAGCCTGATCACTCCATGCTAAAGTCAAGCCTCCGAAAGTTATATCTTATGTACAACTAAAACAAATTGAGCCATCCGGGGTTGACCTCAGCTCGGACCTCCTCTAACCAAGGAGCTCCACCCATTCACAGAGCTATTTATTATCCATGACAATTGAGACTGTAGCATATGATTATGTCATGACCGAAGCCATGACCCACGAGTTGTACAAGAGGAATTCATAACCAAGCACTAAAAGGCATGTTCGTTGCAATAAAGTTGACGGAAATTCAAATTAGAAAAGTAGTTATTTATATTTCAAATCAGACCTCTATATATAGAAGATGTAAGCTCTTAACAAGTAAGAAATGAAATATGCTTTAGTTTTTATCTAGTTTAGCTTTATCTTCTGCAATTCCGTTGTATTGATCTAGCTCAACATAGCTAGGTCCTTACAGATTACTGTTTGCTAGACGTTCAAAGATCTTATTACTGGGAATCTAATGATCCATCTGGTAGTATGCCAAATTAGCTCAAGTGAAAATCACCAAGGTCAGACTAAAACAATGTTAACAAGAACCGTACACTAATATATAATAGTCTCTGAAACTATATATATAACGGCAAACAAAACAGGTGCATCGGCTACTAAAAAATGTAGAATTGTGTAATGAAGCCAAGGAAAGCTATTGCAAAAGCTACTTATGTATGGATGCAATTATACTCAATTACTTCCCAAAACCTTCTTCAATTATCTGGCAGAACTGAGCTTCTTTTACACGAAACTCAATCATGCAATTGCTGCCTCTTTTTGCCATCTAAATATTTATCATACAATCTTCTATCTTAAAAAAGATTACTCCCGAAACACCAATCAAGGCACATGCTCTTACCAAGCTTCAGTACTATTCATAACTTCCAAAAACATCAAGCAGCATACTGATACCACCTCTTACAACAATAGTGGAACAGTATATGGCATGATCTTCCCATACTTTCCTTTTATTTACAATAGGAATGGCTGTATGGGTGGGGGAGGACGATGTAGTTTTAAACAATGATAAAAGTGGACAACTCAATCAGGATGAAGCTTAAGTTACGCCAGCTTCTGATTCAGTCGAAGTGTAAGTAAAGATGCAAAAATGTAAAACTTGAGCAGCAACTACAATGCTGCTATTTAAGTGAAACAAACCTTTCCAGGAGTATCCCTCTGACCAGTGGAACCAATACTTCGATGCGACAAAGAAGCACCATGAGAAGCAGGCATCCCTTTAAACCCCCACCTTTTCATTCCACCCTACATAATGAAAGTCACAATTAACTCAAAAAAGAAATTACGACATATACCAACAAATAGATAAAGGAAAGTTTATGGATTGAACCTGAAAACCTTTCCCTTTAGTGATCCCAGTGACATCGATATACTGGCCAGGCACAAAATGGCGAACACCAATGGAAGTCCCGAGAGGAAGAAGCGCATCCTGGGTGACAGGGAACTCCTTCAACTTCCTCTTCATGGGAACACCTTGAGCTCTAAAATGACCGACTTCTGGTTTCGTCAAATGCTTCTCTTTCTTGTGCCCACACCCAATCTAACATGATGCAATTATCATATACCCATCAAAATAACACGAATTTCAAACAATTATATAAAATTACTATTCTTGACATGAAAAACAAGAAAGTGATCATCTTTTGAACTTCTTTTTATATATGTTGTATAAACTCTTATGAGCATATATATTCAAAGATATTATTTTAATGTACTTTACTATTAACATGATAATTTGGAAACAAATCAAAGCTATATCTATCAACTAATGCGAATTTTTTTCTATTACTAATGACCATTTTAAATCAAACTATACAATCTTTTATTCTCAGGCAAAGGTACTGCAATACCAAGATCAACATATTTTTTCCATGTGCTACGGAGTGAAAGATTTTTTTATTCTCAGCCTCTTAGATTTAATGAAATAAATCAAAATGAGTCAATACACCACCTATGCTTCTTATATATTGTGAAGTAGTAGATAGTGTTTGCACTCTACTCTTAATCGATTCGGGAACAAACACCTTATTATCACAGGCATAACGTACTATCCGACCGCCCCTTACGCTGTTCAGGTGGGAGCCTCTTCAAACGTATGGTATTGGAGCATGTTAATGTCAATATTCAATGTGTAGTAGAATAACAAAATCACGAAGTACCAACATCAACAAATTGAATTCAAAATAAGAAAGAATCCTTTTGAAACCTAGAGAGCACAAATGCCTTCTTTCTCAGGGGCCTTAACCTGGAATACAATATTCTGATAGCATTTAATATATGTTGTGTACTCCTCCATCCCGTGAAGATTGTCTAGTTTGATTCTAAATTGTCAAAATTATCAAACTTTATAATCTTAATAGATGCAGACAACTTTGATTTGAATCAAAATTATCATTTTAATAGTAAATACACTAAAAATGCCATAATTTGATATATTTTCACTAAATATTATGCAACATATATAAAAATTATTGAGTTCCCAACATAAATTATTGAGTTGCCCATATAGTTAACTAGACAATCTTTCTTCAATAAAGGTAGTAGTAATGTAGTATAAGAAAAACTAGCAATTGCCAACATGAAGAAATATTAATAAAAACAATAAAGTTATAATGTTTTGAAACCTGGAGGGCACAAATGCCTTCTTTTTCAGGTGTCTTAACTTGAGATACAATATTCTCATCCATCCAAAGAACAGTAATGGGAACTCTGGCACCCCATTTGTCCCACAAAGCAGTCATACCACAATGTTGGGCTCATCACACCTGCCTTACCACTAATATTATTATTGTTGATGCTCGTGGTGGTTTCAGAGGTGAATGGTCTTTTTGTCAGGAAAGAGGAGAGGCGGCGGAGGCCTCTTGAAGCGCCGGACATTCGTGACGGGTGGCTTGGATGCTCAAATGTTAGGGTTGGTTTGGAGGACGGGCTTCAATAGCAACTTTCAAGGGCAACAATATACACACACAATTAAAACAAGAATACGCCGAACGCGAAACGACTATTTTACCCTTTTCAACGTTTAATTATTTCGCTGCCGTATAACAACCGAGCTTCTACGCCATTACAAATGAATACGTCCACGTCATTAAGCAATTTCAAAACTAATTTTTCCAATGCTTATGGGGTAACAAACTACCGAATTGCTTATAAATATACTACCAAATCGACAATTGGCTTATTATACAATATCATTATACGCTTATTACACAATAAGCAAATTTACTTTGTGTTTGTTAGATAATAAGCATGATATTAACTTGTTTGTTTATGTAAACACAAAAAATGAATTAAATAATTAATTACATAAGAAATATGAAATAATTAATTACATAAATATTAAATAATTAATTACATAAGAATGAATAAAATAAATTAATAACATAAGATACTTTCAAATATTTAATTACATAAGAATGAATGTAATTACTATATATAATAAATATTAAATAATTAAATTGTACAGAATTTAATTAATTACATAAGACAATTAAATATTTAATTACATAAGAATGAATTAAATAATTAAGTATAAGAAATACAATAATTAATTGCATAAGAATTAATTAATTGTATAAGTCAATTAAATATTTAATTACAAGGTGAATCAGAATTAAATAATTAATACTTAAGTATCAATAATTAATTACATAAAAAATGATAATATTAGCGACCGACGACTTCCCGCTATGTCCAAAACAAACAACCTAATAAGATGTCAAATAAATGTCAATTCAACATTGCTCGCTATATGACAACCTATTCATTTTATGCTCGTTACGCAATGTCGACGATTACAGACAATAAGCGATTTACAAAGCCAGAATGCAGAATTTAATCAGCAGATTAAATCAGAGAAAATGTAACGTAATCGCGGTATTTAATAGTATCAATTTATGAATTATATATTAGGAAATTATCGGGCGCATTTGGTGGAATTTATGAAATATAATGTGATATGGTCAAATTATGATAAAATTATGAAATATAAATAAATTATGATTAAACAATGAAATATGAAAGATTATGATAAAATTATGATGAAATTACGAATATGATAAAATTTTAGCATAAAATATGTTAATATTATAAAAATACGGTTAATTTTTGCATTACGAGAAATCGTGAAATAATGACATATCGAACAATTATAAAATATGATTAAACAATAAAATACGAGATTATGATTAAAATTATGATTAAACAATAAAATTATGAAATACTATGAAATTATGAAATTATTATGAAATATCAAATGATGAAATTATAAAATTATGGAATATTATGAAATTATTATGAAAATATGAAATTATGAAATTTTAGATTACGAAATATGAAATTATAAAATTATTATGAAATTTTAGGTTATAAACAATAAAATTATGAAATATTATGAAATTATGATTAAACAATGAAATATGAGATTATGATAAAATTATGATGAAATTATGAAATATGATAAAATTTTAGGTTATGATAAAATATGTTAATATTATAAAAATATTGCTAATTTAGACATGATACAAAATACGGGTAACATTACGAATATAAAATATGGTCAAAAATGGTAAAATATGAAATATGGTAAATTTGAAGAATGACATTTCCAGAAATTTGGGATTACATCGACCTGATTTTTCCAAACGACGCTTAAAACAAGCGACCACCATTGCTCTCACAGATACCAACAGTTTAATTCTTTCATTGCTTATATACCAACAAAACAATTATCTATTCGCTTATAACCACGTAATCATTTCAATTGCTACTTATATCAGACTACCTTCAGCCACCATAAAATATTAATTATAATTCGGACGTTAATAATTTTAATTTTCATAATTTCGATTTTTTAATTTCAATGTTGATAATTATTTATTGTTAATAATTTTGAATGTTAATAATTTAATTTTGATAATTAGTCGAATGCTGATAATTAATGTTATACTGAATTTTGATAATTTCAATAATTAATAATTAATGTTGTGTATTTCTCAAATTTGTGCTAATATTTCTCAAATATGTTAATTGGTGTTTAAATATGATAACATTATTCAACTTAAGCGATTCACTTCTACTATTTTTAATCGGTGTTTAAATATGATAACATTATTCAACTTATGCATTCACTTCACCATTTTAGTTCACTACTCTACCACGACAAACTACCAATTTACGCTTAGCTGCTCAGAAGTGAATACATTTTTCTGTCAGTTCTTCGTAATTAAACAAGCTAATAAATCAAATGTTTTGTTTAATAATAAACTAATTGGCTCTAGGTTGTTTTAAGAGGCTTTAATTCATTGTTTTGTACAAGCAAATTAAAATTCATTGTTTTCCCACAGTTAATTGCGAAAATTGCCATTATTTTTATATTAAGCAAACTGCAGTACTGCGGTAAAATAAGCATTTCATCCCTGCTCATTTTACTGCTTTGGCGCGTGTATACGCTCGTAACTTTCTGCTACCCCTAAAATTGAAAAATTTCCATTCGAAGTTTTGCTTTTGATATTGTTTGAATTCGGCTTGAATTACTATATACATTTGTATTTTTTCCAATTGCATTTTTCTTTTATTATGAAAACTAAATTTTTGTTCGGGGATTTTTTCGCTGCTCGGTCTAGAACCGAACGCAAATCGGCAGCACTCGAAAGCACACAAACCTCGGGTTCGTTGTTGTTCTGCTCATTTACAACCGTAGTTAGAAAGAAAATGTTGAAGGGTTTACTTGGATAGTCCACATTGGATCCATTTGGTTTGAGTTAAAAAGTCAAATATAAGACGATCGTCTATAGAGTTGTATACGAAGTCCTTGGAAAATGAATGCAATTTGTGTGTGACTTCAGCGACTTTTTAATACCACACGACACGGAGCCAATCAGGATTCACTTTATATAAATGTCACTTTAGTGTGTCGTAAAGCCAAGTCACGAGAATGTCAGCTTCACGCAGTAATGCGGCAAGCCGCTCTAAGATAACTTATTGGGCTTTGCCATAATATAACGATAATAATAATCGTGAGCCTGGGGCCTGGGGGGTCTTGGGAGGTCTTAATTGAACTCAAGACTCATTTTCGGATATTATCTTTTGCACCCCAAAATGCCATAGACCTTTTCCTCTACCGCTGAGATTTAAGAGGCACAACATTCAGATAAGTCATACAGCTTATTAACTACTCATATGAGTTAAGAGCTAATAAGTAGTAGAGTTAATGGGCGATCGATCACCACCCCGCACTCACTTATATACCTGAATGTACCCCATCACTTCAAGACACAAGAAAAACGTAAATCATCCACTCACAAAGAAAAATATTTTCCTCGGGTAAAAACTTGCTTCTTCGTTCGGGCCGAACACTACTTAGAGCGCCGGGCTGCCAGCTGGCCGGTTCTACCTATCAGATCCCTGAATCGCCGCTTCCTCAAATGCACTCAAGCACTTTCGGCAGTAGGCAACTGGTTTAAGGAGATCAGGTTCTCGCACAAGCCTCGTTGATGTTTCAAATTTTTCATTTTTTCTAGCAAGTTCTCTCTCGTTATTCTTCTGCTCAACGCATGCCCTACAACTTAAACCAGATTTCACACAGAACCTTAACAGGAACTTTGAGATGGCTTCCACAAATGTCGGTCTCTTCGCTGATGTTCCCAAACGCTTTACCGTAACGTTGCTATGACTGATGCTACTGTTGTTGTTACTTCCGGACAAGGTTCATTACCTTCGGGTTCTGGAACTGTGTCAGGTGGTATGGGAACCATTCATGGTTCATTTGGAACCACTCCGATTTCATTTGGAACCATTCCGAGTGGAATTCTGCCCAATCTGGGTGCACCTTTGAATACTCCCGAGCGGGAGCCGTGGATCCGCCTTCCCTCCGGCAGCTAGATGACAATGATTATGCCGTACTCTGGTGCTAAGCCGCATATCTTCTCCAAGAAGAATTTTTAAGAGGTGGCAGAGCGTATGATGTCTCTACTACAACCTCCAATTTGTCAAGGTTTTTAATCAAGCCCTCGCTGCCGCGAGATTTGTGAATCCTCGCTCGTTATTGACGGATGGAAACACTCGATTATCTATGTCGGAATTATGTGCTAAACGGATCGAGTGACGATCTATTTCTCGGGTTTTATCGCATTTTGAAACAAATTAAGAAAGTTTTGGGAGGCTTCGAGTACAAATATAGAACTCGTGGATTGCCGGAGTTAAGAAATCATTGTTGGAAAATTTCTTGATTTCAAGATGGTTGATGATGTCAATAGACGTACCAAGTCCAGAACTCGAGGTAACGTTTCATGACCCATGCCGAGGGCAGGTCAGGAGCTAAAGTTTCCAAGTTGTCGCACTATTGATAAACCACCCCGTGCCGAAAGACTTCAAAAATTACCTCAAACATAAAAACGAAAAGGAAATGATCGCTAAGCGAGGTACTAAGGCCTTCAATCGAGGAAGACAATAGAAGCGAAACGGCGGGGGAGAAGAATGGTTCAAGGCCTTTGGTTGGGAGAAGCAAGAACTAATGTTGTTGAGCAATGGTTGGGGATCAAATCAAGTGAAAGTGAGTTAGAAGACTACAAACCAAAGGCTGGTGGATCAATTTTTAAGAAGAAATTTGAAGGAAAAATGTTTCCAATCATGCATAAAGGCGGTCACAAGTCGTCAATGCCGCTTTCCTAAGAAGAAGAAAGCTCCTTACGAAGCTAACATCGCTAATAAAAGTTGACTAAATAGACGTCCGACATCAACCTTTCTCGCTATGGTTTCCGGCTTAACCCAGGGTTCAAACTCAAAGTGGAATGGCGGATTGATACCGGCGCTTACTAAAGACTGCCTCGGGCAAAGGAGTTTTTCACAAACTTCGCCACTTACCAATCGGGGAAAAATGTATACGGGGAACCTTCACTTCCTCGCAATTGGAAGCGAAGGTACCATCAGGCTCAAGATGACATCCGGAAAGCGAAGTTGACTCGAATCATGTGTCAGACGTGCCGTAAGCCTCGCAAGAATCTCATCTCCGGATCGTTGTTTAAATAACAGTGCTCGTATGGTTATAGAAGCCGATAAGCTTTACTCTCACTAAGGCAGAATGTTTGTAGGCAAAGGCTATGTCCTCATTTGCCCTCTTTAACCGAATGTAATGATCAAGCCAAAAATGAATAAAATGGCTAATATCAAGTTTATTCGACAGCGTCTCAAAATATTTGGTACGCTAGACAGACATGTAAATTCTAATTCTTTAAACTTGTTAACCGGTGCCATTCCTAAATTCCAACTTGATGCTAACCAAACGTGAGACCTCGTGGTCAAGCCAAGAAACGAGACTACTCCTTTCAAGTCAATTAAGTGAGAAATACTAAACCTCTAGATCTAATCCATACTGACATGCGCGATACGAAGTTCAACACCATCTAGAGGCGAAATTGTTATTTTATAACATTTTGCCGATGACAAAGACAAAATATTGTTATGTGTACCTTTGAAAAGCAAAAGACGAGGCAATACTAAAAGCTTTTCACTTTACAAAGATCTTAAGCTCTAAAAATCAACTCGACAAGAAAATCAAGGCGATATGTTGATGTGAAAGCGGTGAATACGTTGGGTAATCGCTTGGGTCGGCCAAGGTTCTCAACACGGCATAACGCATCTAAGTCGACAAAGCACTTACTCACCACCACAATCTAACGGAGTAGCTTCTGAACGAAAGAATAGGACTTTAAAAAGAGATGATGAATTTTCTTTGATAAGTTCGGTCGCCACCACAACGCGGAGGAAGAATTCTATTAGCTAATTACTTGTTAAATAGAGTACCAGAAACACGGTGACGAGACGCCTCTATCACTATTTAGAGGTTTTAAACCTATTAGTCAGCTTGAGGTCTGGGGTTGTCTTCAAGGAAGGTCATGGTTCCACTACCGGGCAAAGTATGTGACCGTAAAGACAAGAGATTCAATTATTGATACGCACAACAAGAAGGCATATAGGTTTCTAGTGCATAAATCGGAAAATCCAAGAGTCCACAAAAATACTATACTTGAGTCTAGGAATGCAACATTTTTTGAGAATGTTTTTCCTTTGAAACTAAGAGAAGAACCGAGTTCTTCAAAGAGTACTCATGTACATTCCACTAAAGAAGATCATAATATTGATAACATGAGCGCAATCACAAAATAGAGGCTAAGTGAACGAAGATAGTCCGTAGTGAGGAAAATGAGGTTGACCTCGACGAGTAAAAGGCAAGAGTTGAAAATCGCTTGGTCTGCATTTGTGACTTATATGGTACAAAAGTGAACCTCGAATCATCGCTGGTGTTGTCTTCAACTCAAGCGATTCCTATTTGTTAGTTAATTCAAAGCGAGATTGATCTGACTCCTTCAAAATCACACTTGGGAATTGGTAGATCTTCCACTGTGATGTATGCCTTTTAAGTCAAAGTGATTTTAAAAGGAAGCGATGAAGACCGACGGAACTATAGATAAGTAAAAAGTAGCTAGTCATTTGTGGTAATGTGTAATAAAACGAAAAGGGACTGTGACTATTTTGATACTTACTCACCGGTTACCGAATTACATCCATACGCAGTGGATATCGGGCAATTGCTGCCTTACGCAAGGTGTGTAGACTGTGAAGTCCTTTGCACGGGCTAAAGCAAGCACCAAAGCAACGGAACGATGACAAATTTGACAAAAACCACGTTGTCAAACTGTTTCAAATAAATGAACGCGATAACAGATCTACGAAGACCACAAGAGACGGATATGTCATACTATGTCTCTACGTTGATGACATGTCTCATTGTTGGGAGAATCACAAACGATACCAACAAAAGACATGTCAATGAAAATTTGACACGAAAGACACGGGACACGCTCGATATCATTTTGGGGGTTAAGATTACGAGAAATCAACAGTGGACTAGTTTCGAGCCAAACACACTACGCTGACACGATACTAAACCAATTTAGTAAAGGTGATTTAAGAAATGTCAAAAACTCCTATGATATAAGTCATCATCTAACACGGAATAATGGAGAAATTGTGTCACAACTAGAGTATTCTCAAATAACAGTAGTCTCACGTAATTTAAATTGCTTGCACTCGCCCCGATATCGCTACACCGCGAGCAAGTTAAGGTGCACACTAAGAATCCTAGTCATTTAACATCGAAAGTATAGCACAGACCAGATACTGAGATAATCGATACTGGCTGGTCGCATTATACAAGATATCCAAATGCTCGAAGTGGTACAAATGATGCCAATCGATATCGACATGAAGGATTCTAAGTTCATGCTGGATATATTTTCACTTTCGTGAGAAATTGTCTCGAAGTCCTCAAAGCAAATAGTTAATGCTAGGTCCACTATGGAATCGGAAATTCATAGCATCGACAACGCGAGTAAGAGGCCGAATCGGTCACGCCTGCTTCTTTGAGGACATCCCTGAGCTGGAAAGACCAAGCAATTTGCATATTATCATGATAAATTAATCGGGTAATCGACGGCACAAAGCCTAAATGTATGTTCGTAGTTTCCATCGCCCATTCGTTCGGTTTTCGCATTTTTAACTTAACCGACTGACGTTCGGATTAGATGGAACCGAAACCGTTCGGAAACCCGGGTCGGTTCGACGGTTCTGTTCGCCTCGTTATTTTTGGGTTCCGGTTTGTTCATTTTTTTTTTCGCTTTTTTCGGTTATTTTCGTTCGTTCTCGGTTATTTCCTCGGTTATATATATATATATATATATATATATATATAATATTTTTAATTTTTTTAATTAAAAATTCAATCGGTTCGGTTAGTTCTTCAACCGAACCGAAATTTTTTCGGTTTTTATTTTAACCGAAATCGTCTGCTCCAATCGGTTCCTCCAATTTGATTATTTTCTGCCCGTTCGGGTCATTTCTGGTTCGGATTTGTATTTTGTTGGAAGTCCAATATACGGTGGTAAGTCACGACATATACGTTGCTGACATAATACAGTAACTACTCAACTGAGTTATCACCGCTGATTACATGCGTCAAAGGATAACATCAGGATCCGCTAACCAAAGCGATCAATAGAGAACTAGCCGAAATCATCAATCGGGCCGGCCTCCATTAGATAATATGGTTGGGTGAAGGAAAACCCAACCTAGCTGACTGAGACCCAAGAACTTAAAGTTCAATTCAGACAACCTAATTATAATCATAGTTAAATCAATGCTGGGGGGTTTTTCACCCTTCACCCATTCCTCGGACGGGAGAACAAAGGATACCAGAGGAAACGTGACGAGCTTTGCTCTTAATGACTTTCGAAAAGATTACTGTGATCTAGTAAAACGTATCACGCAAGTTAAGTTAAAAGTTGGAGAAGTCACCTATGCTGGAAGCCTAAAAGTAGGTCGCTTGGGGAGGAGCAAACGTAGGCACATTTTCGAGGAATTCACGTGAATCAGCAGTGTCCATGGCCAAAACCGACACAATCTGGCGATAACCGAGGCAAGTATTGATTGATACCTGTGTGTAGTATGTCGTTGTTTACCAATAAAAGAATGGTTCAAGGGTCGCAGGCCTACCAGGCTTTGGTCTACATAGAACATGCAATCACAAAGTGGAAAGTGTTCAGCGGTCTCAAAGTCACCTATCCTACGCAGTGTCGTCGACGTAGTTATCACCAACCTATAATGTTTTAAATTCATATCCTGGCGCGATCGTTGGAAAACAGTTCTAAATTTTGTGTGACTTCAGGTGACTTTTAATACCACATCGGGATACTTGAAATAATCATGATTCACTTTATATGTGGTTCACTTTGCTGAAGTGTGTCAAGTCACGAGAATGTCAGAGTCTTACGCAGTGCATGTGCAAGCCGTTTCTAGTATAACCTTATTAGTTTGGTTTGATAATATAACGATAATATCCGAGATTGTGGGCCTGGGGCTCAGCCTTCTGGAGGTCTTAATTGAACTCGAAGACCATTTTCTGATATTATTCTTTGAAATTCCCCAAAGGTTTGCGCACCTTTTCCTTCTACCGTTTTGAGATGAAGAGGCACAACATCTGTAGAGGGTCGTTACTATTAACCATCGCTAGAGCAAGAGCTAATAAGAGGCAGTTAATCGGGCGATCGATCACCACCCCTGCACTCACTTATATAATTCAACGTACCCCATCACTTTTTTAAGACACAAGAAAAACGAAATCATCCACTCACAAAGCAAAAAATATTTTTCTCGTAAAAACTCGCTCTTTTTGTTCGGCCGAACACTACTTCAGAAAGTGCTTCTAAGGCATGGCTGGTTCTACCTATCAGATCCCCGGGGAATCACCGCTCTCAAATGTACTCCAAGCACTTCGGCAGAGGGCAACTGCCTAAGGAGATCAGGTTCGCACAAGCCTCGTCGATGTTTCAAATTTTTCATTTTCTAGCCAGTTCTTCGTTATTCTTCTGCGGTTCAACGTTGGCCCTACAACTTAAACCAGATTTCAATAATAACCTTAACAGAACTTCTGAGATGGCTCCACAAATGTCGGTGACCCCTTCGCTGATGTTCAAACGCTTCTACTCGTAACGTGGCTATGACCGATGCCATCATGTTGTTACTCCCATTGCTGTCTATTACCTTCGGCTCCGAAGGTCAAAGTGGCTGAACCATTCATGGTTCATTTGGAACCACTCGATTTCATTTGGAACCATTCAGTGGCCTAACTGGGTATTAACCTTTGAATACCCGGTTGGAGCGCTGACCCGTTTTCCTCCGCAAAGATGACAAATGATCATGCCGCACTGGTGTTGCCGTATATCTTCTTCCGGGAAGAATTTTAAGAGGTGGCGAGAAAGATAGATGTTCTACTTGACAACTCGAATTTGTCATGCTTGACCGGCAAGCCCTCGTGCTCGCGCAGATGCAGGTGAATCTCAAACTTGCCGAGCGTATCACGATGGAAACATCAATATCTGGTGTCGGAATTATGCGCTAAACGGATCGAGCGATGATCTATTTCCGCTTATCGCATTTTGAAATGCCAAGAAAGTTCGGGAGGCTTCGGAGTACAAATATAGAACTCAGGATGCTGAGCAAGAAATTCATCGTTGGAAAATTTCTTGATTTCAAGACGGCCATGACAGCCAATGTATTACCAAGTCCAGAACTCGAGGTAACGTTTCATGGAATTCATGCCGGTGGCATGCTGCGAAGCGAAGTTTCCAAGTTAAGCCGCAATTATTGATAAACTACCCTCAGTTTGAAAAGCATTTCCAAAATTACCTCAAATAAAAGGAAACGACCGCCAAGAGAAGCGCCGAATTGAGATAACAGAAGGAAAAACGGCGGGGGAGAAGAACGGTTCAAGGCCTTTGTTGGGAGAAGAAGAACTAATGTCAGTTGAAAGCATGGTTTTGGGGATCAAAATCATGAAAGTGAAAGCGTAGTTGACTACAAACCAAAAGGCTGTAGGATCAATTTAAGAAGAAATTTGAAGGAAAAATGTTTCCAATCACATGTGCTAGTGGTCACAAGTCGCTCAATGCCGCTTTCTCCTAAGAAGAAGAAAGCTCCTGCTTAAGCTAACAGCACAAAGCCGACCAACAGATGTCCGACATCAACCTTTCTCGCTATGGTTTCAAGGAACTCGTGGGTTCAAACCTGAACGCGATTGATACTCGCGCTACTAGCAATAACTGTTTCCTCGGGCAAAGGAGTTTTTCACAAAACTTCAAGCCACTTACCAATCGGGGAAAAAATGTATACTGTGGGAACTCCTTCGACTTCGCAATCAAGCGAAGGTACTATCACACACATCCGGAAAGGAAGTGACTCAATCATGTGTCAGACGTGCTTTAAGTCCGCAGCACCTCATCTCTCGATCGCTGTTTCAATGAACACGGGTTTCAGATGTTACAAAATGACAAGCTTTGCCTTCAAGTGCAGAATGTTTGTAGCAGTTAAAAGTCCTCGATGGTCTCTTTAAACTGAATGAATGCATCAAGCCTAAAATGAATAAATGGCTACTACTTCGCTTATTCGATCGAAGTCTCAAAATATTTGGCATGCTAGATTAGATGTAAATTTTAATTCTTTGCGTAAACTGGTTAAACTGAAAGCATTCCTAAATTTCAACTTGACGCTAAATTCAAACGCGGTAATCTGCTGGGTTGGCTGCTGAAACGAGACTACCTTCAAGTCAATCATGAGAAATACTAAACCTCTGTGATCTAATCCATAAAATGACGCTGTGCTTTATTACGAGTTCAACACCATCTAGAGGTGGAAATTGTTATTTTATAACATTTGTCGATGACAGCACAAAATATTGTTATGTGTACCTTTTGAAAAGCAAAGATGAGGCAATACTAAAGTTTTCACTTTACAAAGACGAAGTCGAAAATCAACTTGACAAGAAAATCAAGGTGATACGTAGGTTTAGATGTGGCGCGGTGAATACGTTGCACCGCTTGGTCGGTCGTTGCCTCCCAACATGGCATACGCACGGCGACAAAGACCCTACTCACCACAATCTAACGGAGTACCGAACTTAAAGAATAGGACTTTAAAGCGACGATGAATTCTCTTTTTGATAAGTTCAGTCACACCACAATGCTGGAGGAAGCAATTCTATTAGCTAATATTTCGTTAAATGAAAATTCCTCAGAAACACAGGACGTAGACGCCTTATCAATTATTTAGAGGTTTTAAACCTATTATTATCATTTCAGGTCTGGGTCAAGTTTTCATGGCGGTCACGGTTCCACTAACAAGCAAAGTGGAGTATAGACCAAAGACAAAGTAGACTAATTATCGATACGCACACAAATGCAGCGCATATAAAGTTTCTAGTGCATAAATCGAAAATCCAAGAGTCCGCCAAAAAATACTATACTGAAATTGTGAATGCAACATTTTCGAGAATGTTTTTCCTTTGAAATTAAGAGAAAGAATCGAGTTCTTCAAAGAGTACTCATGAACATTCCACTAAAGCAAGATCATAATATCGATAACATGAGCGCAATTGACTAAAAATAGAGAGGCTATGAACGAAGATACCCCAAAGGGAGAAAACGAGGTCAACCTCTAATTTTAGAGTAAAAGTGGGCAAAGAGTTGAAAAATCGCTTCGTTCGCATTTGTGACTTATATGGTACAAAAGGGAACTCCTCGAACTTATCGGCAGGCAAGGTTCAACCCATGACCTCATGAGCAAGCAATTCAGTGAGATTTATTCAATTCTTCAAAATCACACTGTAATCGGCATCTTCCACTGCGACGTATGCCTTTTAAGTCAAAGTGGATTTTTAAAAGGAAGATGAAGCATCGGCGGAACTATAGATAAGTAAAAAGGCAGGCTAGCTGGCCTGTGGTGGTAATAGACAAAACGAAAAGGATCAGACTATTTTGATACTCTACCACCGTTACTCAATTACATCCATACGCGCGACATCAAGTAATCGCCGCCTTACGTTAAGGTGCGTAGACCAGAAAGTTCCTTGTAATGGGCTAAAGCAAAGACCAAAGCAATGGCATTTAATAAATTTGACAAAAACCATGTTGTCAAACGGCTTCAAAATAAATGAACGTGAGCAAGTTGTATCTATGAAAAGCACTCACAAGAGACGGATATGTCATACTATGTCTCTATGTCATTTACATGCTCATTGTCAGAGCAATCACAAATGATACAACCAACAAAAGACATGTTGAATGAAAAATTTGACATGAAAGACATGACACGCCGATATCATTTCTCTGGGGGTTAAGACATGAGAAATCAACAGGACTAGTTTTTGAGCCAAACACACCAATGCTGACACGATACTAAACCAATTTAGTAGCGACAAGAAATGTCAAAAACTCCTATGGATATAAGTCATCACCCACTGAATAATGGAGAAATTGTGTCACAACTAGAGTATTCTCAAATAATGTGTAGTTCACGTACTCCAACAGTTCGCACTCGCCCCGATATCGCTTACACCGTGAGTAAAGTTGCTGTGCACACCAAGAATCTTAGTCATGAACATCGAGTTTATAGTGCGCATTCTCGTGATACTTTGAGATACACTGATAATTATGGGTTGCATTATACAAGATATCCAGCTGTTCGGGAAGGGTACAGCCGATGCCAATCGATATCGATATGAAGACTTTTAAGTTCAAGGGATATATTTTCACTTTGGGAGCTTAGCCAGGTTCCTCGAAGTCCTCAAAGCAAATAGTTATTGCTAGGTCCACTATGGAATCTGAGTTCATAGCATTGGACAAATGTGGAGAAGAGGTCAATTTGCTGGGCGCTGCTTTCGAGGACACCGGAGCGGGAAAGACCAGTGCCGCCAATTTGCATACATCATGGATACCAATCGCAATCGACGGGCACAAAGCTCAAATGAGTAACGTAGCTTCCATCGGCCTATTCGTTCGTTTTTGGGTATTTGAACTTAACCACCCGATCGGTTCGATTGATGGAACCGAAAACCGGTTCGTTCCGCCGGTTCGACCGTTCGGGGTTCGGTTCTCGGTTATTTTCGTTCCGGCCTGCTCGTTTTTTCGCTTTTTTTTCGTTATTTTCGTTCGGCTCGGTTATTTCCGGTTATATATATATATATATATATATATATATATATATATATATATATAATATTTAATTTTTTTTTAATTAAAATTCAATCGTTCAAATAGCTCCTAACCGAATCAAATTTTATTTATTTTTCAACCGAAATCGGTTCGTTCCAAATCGGTTCCTCCAATTTCATTATTTTCGGCCCGGTTCGGCCGGGCTTCGTTCGGATTTGTATTTTGTTGAAGTCCAATATACTTGCAGTCACGTCATTACATAATACCATTAGGCAAAATGAATTCAACCTGAGTTATCACCGCTGACCACATATGTCAAAGGATAAATATCAAGTGGATCCGCTTAACCAAAGGATTTCAACAGAGAACTAGTTGAGAAATCATCAATGGAATTAGCCTTAAGCCCATTAGATAATATGGTTATGAAGGAAACCCAACCATTGATCGAGATCCCAGAACTAGGTCTTCTAAATGGGACAACCTAATTTATAATCAGAAGTTAAACCAACGGGGTTTTTTCACCCTTCACCCATTCCTCGGATGAGAACAAAGGATACCCGCCAGAGGGAAATTGTGGATTTAGTTTCTGGCCTTAATGACTTTCTTGGAAAAGATTACTAGATCTAGTAAAAACGCATCACGTTGGGTTAAAAGTCGAGAAGTCACCTATGAGCCAAAGTAGTTTAGAGGAGAAATGCAGAGGGTACATTTCAGAACCTAATGCACCAAAGGTGTGTCCAGGTCAAAACCGACACCCATGAGACCCCGAGGCAAGGGCCAGATTTGATATCTGTAGAGGTCGTTGTTTTCACCAGAAAAGAATGGTTCATAATGGTGCCTACCAAAGCTCGGGTCTACATGTAATGCAATCACAAGCGAAAGTGTTCATGGCCCAGCCTACCTATCCTACGCAGTGTCAGTCGATGTAGTTATCACCAACTTATATCAATAGTTTCAAACATATCTATGGGATCGTTGGAAAATGAATGCAATTTTGTGTGACTTTTTGTGTGTGACTTTGAATACTATCGACATGGAGTGAATTGTGATTCACTTTATATGTTGGGTTCACTCTTGAAAGTGGTTGTGTGCCAAGTCAGCGAGAACGCCAGAGCCTACGGCGTACGCCATGTCGTCAGTAGCGAAACTCAATAGTTTGCCTCAAGGTATAACGATAATAATAATCCGAGCGGCCTGGGCCTGGGGTCTTGGGAGGTCTTAATTGAACTCAAGCACTCATTTTTCGGATATTATCTTTGCACCCCAAAGGTTTGCGTAATTTTTCCCTCTCATGATAGACACTGTGAGGCATTATTATGCACATTAATCATCAAGCAGAGGAGTTAAGTAGCCACAAGTAGTAGAGTTAATGGGGTGACTGACCACCACCGCACTCACTTTATATAATTTGAATGTTTCATCACTTAAGACAAGAAAACAAATCTATCCACTGGCCAAAGCAAAAAATATTTTCTCTGCAAAACTTCGCTTCTTTTGCCCATTGTATCCTCAAACAGGGCAACTATTAAGAGATTGCTCGCAATGTTCTCTACTGGTTTCAATGCCATTTTCACAAAGTTATTCTTTCCGTGGTCAACTAAGTTCCACAGAGTCAAGCCATGTCTGAGCTACTTGGTTTAGTTTTGAGTTACCGAGGCTCTGGATCAACCCATCAGACAATGATTCATGCGGCACGGTCTTCCGCCCAATAAGTTATGGTGGCTAACTTTGTACCTATTATATGCATGAACATCACTCCATCTATAATGGCACACCAATGTTTCTGTCTTCACCCTAAAATATTAAGATAGATTTTAAATTTTCATATCCTATGGAAATTGAATATTTATTCCATTCCTGTGTTAATAACAGTGACTACTGTTAGACTTATATGCAATCTTAAGAGGGAGTTAATTAGGACATGAAAACCTTTGATTTTTTAATGAGTTTAATAGTTTATAATGTAGATTAACCGAATCTGGAAAACGCTAATAAACCATTCCCTAATTCAACTTTAAACCTTTAAAAACAATTCATACTAATTATATAATACACATTAACTGGGACCCTTATAATCAATTCTCTCTTTAGCACAATATAAATTTACATTGGCAAACAAATGAAGTCAGAGACAATGAGCAACCAACACTGACTTGGCTTTCCAACCTCGAATTTGGAAAAGTAACCTCACAGACATATCCAGCTCACTACTCATGGCGCACAAGTAAACAACTCACAATACACCTCTAGCAATCCACTAGACATCTAAATTACGCCTAGGCAACCAATTTAAACTCTCTGGTTACTCTGACAACCACCCAGCTTTCATGTCAACATAACTCTAGAACAAAATTTAGTACACCTAAGCAAACTAGTTTACAACTAAAACTTTCTGTTGAAAAGAATCTTCTGACAAAATCCCCTAAATACCTAATAAAAAGAGTAATACAATTTAAGCTCATTTAAATCTCTCACAAATTAATAAAGTTTAAGAACACAGAGGATTTAATTTTTCTCAACAATTGAGATTAAAGTGTGTAGCACAAAAAAGTTAGGCTTTGAAATGTGATGAAATGTCTTATAAGGTCAAACCCAGAGGAATCCGCCAATCGTTATCAGACGGCTCCTACAGGGGCCTGGCTCCGTGGACCGATTCCTTTAAAACGATCAAAATACAAGTCAATCGGCCTCTCGAGGAACCACCGGTGAGCCGATTCAACTCTTCCTGAGGTAATCGTTCTCAATCGGCCGATTCAGTCGATCTTGTCGGGCTTGTACGCAACATTTTCAGTTTAGAAGCTTTTTGATCTTGGTTCAATCATCCTAAGATTTATTAATGTAAAGTCATTCCAACTCTCATTTCTCAGAATCCTTAATGCTGGATCAATCACAATAAGTTTATACAAACAATTCAAGAAAAATCGAACTCCCCCAATTTAAAAGATTTTACCATTTTAAAAAATCTTTCTAATCAAACTAAGTACTTAAGTAGAAATTTTAAGCAACTTAGGATCGCAGATAAAGACCTAAACTAAATTAGGCTTTGGCAAATTAATTTTGATCTTTGTTAATGAAGACTGTAAAAGTCACTTAAACAATTATTAGCTACAATTTGTTATCACAAATGAATTTAAGACTGTGGGAGTCAACACCTCCTCCATCCCATTTTATAAGGTCATTGTTGACAGTCAATATTTAATTAATTAGTCAACCAAATTAAGGGGTTTGGTCCTTAATTGAATTATCAAGACCAATCAAAAGATTACAAGTGGTATTAGAGCTTACTACGAAACCACAAGTTGTCGTGGCGATTAGCGTTTTAATTTATCCTCCAATCAATGGTACCCACCTTGCATTATGATCTTTCGGAAATAATATGGGACGCACCATTTGAATTTTGATGATTCAAATAATATAACTAAATCATCTATTACAATTATTTTTTGCTAAACAAGAAGAATAGATCAACATGAACTTTGAAAGTTAAAGAATACAGTTATTGCTATGTTGTCATTATCATTATTCATGTGTTCAGAATTAGAATAAACCCGGTTTTGTACTAACCTCGGTTTATGAAACTCGAGAGTTCCCATCTCGATTCTACCCTTGGATGAGGATTATTTGAGCCATTCCTCCCAAATTTTCTCCTCTTCACCTCGTTATCCTGTCGGAAGCGATTGGCTACTAGGGACTCTCTGTGCTCACGAACTCGACGATTTTCTTGTGTTTTCAGAACCAGACGAGACGCAGTTGATCATCTGCCTTTTCTCATGTCCATTCACCTCAGCCATACGGTACCATAATGACTAGCCTGGCATTAGGAGGTACTTTGGGAGAGTGCCATCAAGCTGGATCAGTTAAGTATATCGAGGCAAGAGGCCGAGCGAAGGCCATCATCCCGCTTTATGCTCGGGTTCACGAGATTCTCCAAGGACATTTAACGGAGTAGCTTTTGATCACATCCCTTGTGAGGACAATGCCAAGTAAGGTCAAACTACAACATACCGCAACTCGAATGCCGCATCCTAATCTGCAGGATTACTTTTGACTTCGACACGTGAGTGAGCTCAGGGTACCTCTTTCCATTGTTTTTGGTCCTACTCATGCTTTGTCAAGGCCTTTAAACGAAGTGTTCCCACGACTTCACCACTATCCATGTCCATTGTATTTACAGTTATATTATCCATGTAGTTTCTTTTACTATTTGAGTTTGATTATGTTATGTATGAGTTGTATGCATTATGTCCGAAAGTCAGGATTGTTGAGGCCTATGCCTGCAGAGCCCATACGCCGATGCATTATGACGATTTTTATATTTATATATATGCACTTTTTCTTAAAAAAAAAAAAAAAAAAAAAAGCACTAGAATAACCCTGATAGGACGCGCTGCTCACATCAAATTAACTAGCATACGCATATCTATATTCAAATAATCCTCTAAATAATTTGAACCTCCTAAACTTTCTCATCAAGAAAATTCTCCACCAATCATAATCAAGGATAAGAAGCCCCAAAAGCCTCTAGATATCCTTACCTCGTTTACATATTTCATCCCAAAAATTGCCAAAATACAATTCACCGTCTCTTGAGAAAAAAAAAATCAGAGTATCTAAGATTGATGAAACTCTAAATCTTTTGAATTGTTAAACACAATTAACAAAGGAATTGATGGTGTTATTTACTAAAAAAAAATTAAGCAAACACAATTCAAACCAACCAAAGTTTGATGAAACTTTTATCTTTGAGTCTAAATATTCAGATACTTTTAAAATTACATTGTTAAGGCCCTTAAAGTAATATTATAAGTTAGGAAATACGCTGTGAAAGCCCCCTACTTGCAAAGCATCTCCGATTCCGGCGTGTGTCTCTCGAAAAGCTGGCTAATACAACCTTATTGTGCATCTCAGAATGTCTACATCTTCTCGTGATTAAGCAAAGAAAGGCCAAGTTGAGGGTGAGTTTGTCAATAAGATTATTCACTACAACTCATACTGCATTAAACATCGCGATGCCAAGGACGTAGATATAAGAGATGATATTTGCTGTCACTGCTAACTACGGATTAACATTTAAACGCTTCCTATGAACATTCGAAAAGTTTCTTTTCTTGAATATATAGAAATGAAAAGTTCATGTAATTTTACAATTATTTTGTTTCCAAAAAAATAAATATCAGATGGTCTTTACTTCATTTTCTTATTGATAATTTTATATTTTTTTTTATTATATACATATCTCCTTATATATGACTCTTGGAAATTCTCTAACGTTTGAGATAATTAAAATTATCCATTAACCTATATTTAGATTTAACTTTTAGATATTTTCAAATAATATTAATCATGAAAATACTTTATTTAAAAGTACAAAATATTTTCTTTTATTTTAATTTACTGGGTTAATGGGATCATCATACAACTTTTAACTTATTCACCATTCCATCATTAAACTTTGAAAATGTCCTATTACATCACTGAACTCTTAACATTGGATAATTTTGGTCTTTCCATCAAATTGAATATTAATTGATAACCTCGGTGAGCACGCGACAAGACGGTACTTTGAAATCGCTTGCCAAAACTGAAGGAATAATATATGCATAACTTGAAGAAAAATCAAATACACATATAAACAGGATCGCTTTAAGTTATATAAATCAGATCTAAATAGCAAAATATGATCACTTTCAAGAGACACCCTAGAACTAAGGTAAAGGTTTGCCGACATAATCAACTTCCCAATTTAACAAAAATAATTTAATTTCATACATGAAATATAATTCAAATATCATTGTATGTGTGTGACCTTCTAGACTCAAATAATAGAAACCATATAATAATATAAATAGACAATTACTTAATTATAACGACATGCACGGTATCTAGCAATTCAAAGATAACCCCTCGGTATTTATTTGAGAACTGAATAGTAATTACAATTACTATAGTTGAAAATTTTGTTTACGTAATCACATTTAACGAAACTAGTAAATGAATTGTTAAAACAATTATCGCAACAAACATAATAAATGGAACCAATAACTATTGATTTCCAACAAAAATACCCCTCCTCCAATTCAAAATATTTTCTTTGTAATTTTTAAATTTTCAATAATGATTTTTAATTGTTTTAACAGTTTGCCAAAAATATCCTTAAAAATGGAATATGCTAGTCACGCCATTCTCGCAAGAAGTCATCCTTAACGACTCATTTTGATAAAATCAAAATTGTCTCATGTCAAAGTTCAAATACGAAATAGGATATTTTGAAAGTTTAACGGCGAACGGTGATTGGTAAAGTTGTATAATGATCGATCATTAACTTTTATTTATTTAATGAGTTTAATTATTTATATTTATTATAAAATCTATGTTTATACAAATATCTTTATAACTTATCTTGAAGTTTCAAAATTTTACATCATTTCTTAAATGTTTCTATAATATTTTCGAAACATTTATTATTTTTGTCATTTGGAAACTATATCCGAAAACGAAACTAACCATGCCCAGAATCGCTAAAAACCATATTCGCAGAATGGCTACTTAAACCCCTAAAACCAATGTTACAATCAAGATCAAGTCACAGTTCTCAAGCACATCAAATATGCTCCTACAAATATATGTAAAGCACCCCATAACCGCAGTTCAACCGTATGGAGGAAGTCGTTAGGAATTCAGTATGAATTTATTCGTGATAAACACCAATTCACATCCCGCATTCTCAAAAATAATGTAAATTAATCTCGAAACATAAAATACAAATGTATGAATACTTGCATAATTTTATATTTCCAATGTTTTAATCTTAACCCAACCTCACCTATGCCTCAAGAAGTTCTCCTCTAAGATCCTTCCAATGCTTGTTCTATCACCGAAAAGACGCCCTCTAGATTGCACACACCAAGAGAGAAACTAACCGAAGATTGAACTTACTGCATTATGATTTAAATGAGAATTGGAAGAGAAAAATTCTTCCAATTCACCAAGGAGGGGGGCGGCTTTCTTGAGGGGTGGAGGTTTTTTTATGATTCTTATGTCATGAAAAAACCTAATCCCCTCTTAAATACCAAGTCCCAAAATTCCACTCGTTAAGCAACTCGTTAAGAAATCAGTTTAACTCGTTAACTTAATTAGACCGTTATGAGCTTCTAATTAAATAATGAGTTACTAGTGAGTTGTTCTATTTTAATTAACTTAACAAGTCAATTAAAATACTAACGAGTCACTATCGAATAACTTATCAAGTTATTCATCAATCTCAATTGCTTAATTGATTAAACTTGCAAGTTTGACCACCATGTCTATCAATATAGCTCTGACAAATATAAATATCGAGAAATACATTTCTCAATATACAGTTTCCTCGCTTTTTAATTTCATTCATGAATATTATTCGAATATCATCAGATGTGCGACCTTCTAGGCCTCAGATATTAGTAAGTTGTATAATAATAATAATTGACCAATTACTATTATTATAACGATTAACAATAAGATCTAGCAACGTCATAACCCCTTAAATTATCATGAACCCACACTAAGAATATACCATTACTAAGGTGAACACTAAGCCTCGTAATCTCATTTAACCAAAACCGGTAACGGACCATACACAATTGTCGCAATGCACAATAAAAGGGAATCAATTCTCATTGATTTCCAATGTCATAGCACCCGTGCTCACATCCAAGTCAAGCTTACACGGGAGGAAGTTGCAAGACACTGGCTTACATCTAATTCAATGCAAGTAAAGTCAAACACCAATCACGCCGAGCTCAAGCAAGTTAAGCTCAAATAAAGCCAAGCCAAGTAAAGTAAACAAGTCAAAGCCCTGCAGGTTAGTATACTTTACGGAGATCTAGATCGACAAATGTAATTTTAGTCGCTTGATAAAAAACCTATTTGTACTCACAAGCGCTTTCCCTTAACAACTTTATTATTATAAAATTTAAGACGCTTAGACTCACTTTTTTCAAAATGAAGCGACCTAATATCGGGTTCCTACTTCGACTATTACGTGAGTGATAACTTAGACTATTTCATCGGACGGCACTTGCATGTCGATGCGATACGCCCTGCCATACCAGTAGGCTCATGGACACAAGGATCCTATCCCGAATTTTACGCTTCGTACGACATTAACTCCTTACTTTATAGTAGGATTTGTTATATTTTATTGACTCTTACTTATCATGTCGTCGTATCAATCAAACAAGCTAAAATTATACACTCATGAATCATAAGAAAAATATAACACATTATTAGAAATCATGATATAATTATTAATAGAAAATGTGTCATGAACTGAAGTAGTTCAAAACTACATTTAGTTTCATAACTTTGTTATCAAGCTCATCCTCTTAAAGCGGATCAATATTAATTAAGATTAATTATCCAAGTATTTATGTATTTATAAATACAAAATAACACACCTTAAGAATAATATTATTGTTCATATTATCTATATAATCTATTAATATATCACAAAATCATTACATTCATCAAATATAAGATATTATATTATGCATGATAAATAATTCATATTACATTTATCATACATAAGATGGATGAAGATCGTGCACGCACACACATTGCATGTCAATAATATATACATCAAAATGAAAGTTACTCTAATCAATTCATCAAATGAAATTAAACTATTTAATTGCCTAAGTGTAAAAATCGTGAGGTAATTTCCACAGCGTTTATTTGATATGTCATATTAAAAGTACAGCATATTCAAATATTAACAAATATCAAATTAATATCTTATATTAAAACGTGTCACATTATCTAATATTAAATAAATTTAGTATTTTCTAAAAAATATCATTTTACACTTACGATGATTAATTCCTAAATTATGTTATAATTTAAAACTCAAATTGTCTAATAATCATAAGTCTCAATTCTAATGTTATAACTAGTCTTTTAATCTATACAATCCTATCTGAGGTTCCAAAATTTTACATCATTTTTAAATGCTTTCTATAAATTTTTTGAAACATTTATTTTGTCATTTCGACACCATATCCTAAAATGAAACTTTTAACCATGTTCAGAATTGCCAAAACCATATTAGGAACGAAGTCGCTGCCCCTAAACCAATGTCAGTAATCAAGATCAAGTCGCTAAGCTCAAGCATCAAATACGCACTTACAAACATATGTCGCTGACTCCATAAATCAAGTTCAACTAAGTGAGGAAGTCATGGCGCACCTGTGCTCACCAATACCCAACACCGGCTGCACGGGAGGAAGTTGCGGGCGGAACCCAAAGAACAGCTGTCACGGTAAAGTCAACACCAATCACGCCTAGCTCAAGCAAAGTTTCAAGCTCAAATAAAGCCAAGTCGGCAAAGTGCAAAGAAGTCAAGCCCTGATGTTTGTATACTTTACGGAGATCTAGATCGACAATGAATTTTAATCGCTTGATAAAAATCTATTTGTACTCGCAAGTGTTTCCCTAACGATTTTATTGTAATAAAATTTAAGATTTTAGACTCACTTCTTTCAAATGAAGTTGACCCTAATATTAAGCTCCCCATTTTGACTATTGGCGTGAGTGATAAATCTGAGAAATATTATTTCGGTTTTGGCACTAATTCAAATGTCTTTAAAAATTATGTGCAAGTTCTCTTTAGATTTGGGGAAGGAGTTAGTAATATTTGATTGCTAACTAGTGATGTATTCCTATTTTCCTTAAAGGGCGCAAGGAATACTCGAACTTTGGCTACTGTAATGTATGTTTGGTGATTAGATTTCTTGTGCCTGGGGATGTAGGAATTTGTTCAAACAAATACCGCGGATTGAACGCTGGATCGTTGTGTAGGTACGGGATTTCTACCATGCATCCAATGTTGACGGATCCCTCGCACTCGAAAGCGCGGGGTCGGCCGACGACCACAAACACTTCGACGCCGTCGCAGCGATGTTGTAATGAGGCGCGAATAGCATTACCTTCAAGTCGGGTAAGATTATCTATATATAGTACAATAAGAGGATCGCATTTTCAGACGAGGAATGCCAAGATTTCTGATTTCAGTATTCTATGGTGTTTTTCACCCGAGAAAGCAACAATCTCGTGAGGTTTTCTATAAATAATTTCAAAGTTGTTTTATACTAAATTTTCTACCAAATTACAGGCTTTATTGTGTTTGGTGATGAAATTTCGGTTATAGTGTGAGTTTATATAGGCTTTCGTGCTCTCTTTCCGATTGGCTGATTCATAATCACCGATTTTTATCTTTAACCGCCGAATTCGGTGCGCATCCGAGCCACGAATTTATGGAATTGCTTTGTCCCTACTCCAAGCATATGTGGCACCTATTATCGCTTAAGTTTGCATTTTTGTACAAAAACTTTTCATTAGCTCAATTCTCTGGAGTCTTTATTTTAAACCTATTCTTCTGTAGTCTTTATTTTAGAAACTCGTGTTCTCCTGAATTTCCATTTTAAATAAATAAATTTAAATTAATGTAATAAAATTGGGGATTTTTGTTCTAATTTTAATTGACATTTAATTCTAGAGCTTATTTTCTCGGAAATCCTTTATGGCTTGGAGTTTAAAATTCTAGGATTAATTAATGTATAAACCACTTTTACTCTCGATTAATTTCGTGAGGCTTAATTTTCGAACCCTTATTATTTTACACTTGTTCGATTTTTTATTGATTTTAGTCGGCTCTAATCACACGTGTAACTCATTCGATCAACTTCTCATTTAATTCCATTTCTTCGATTAAAATAAATTAAATTTAATTATAATTATTTATTAAATTTCTTGACTGCCTACAAATATTAAAGAAACCACTTAACAAAAAAGCCTTAAACAAAACAAATTGTAACAAAAATATTACCCGAACAACCTGAACATCCATCTCGTGAATCATGCTGAATTTATCTTCCATCGTTTGTAGATAGACGAAGCTACACGGACCATCCTTCTCATTGAATTTCACATATCTAATGTCTTTTCTTTATTGTGAGCGCCTCCCCATCGCACTATTTGCCAAGCTTTTCAATGATTCATCTGAGTCACAATTCAATATGTCATCTCCTCATCATCGCTTACCTCTTTATACCCTCTACCTCTTTTCTAAGTTTAAAATCTACACTATGTCTCTACACGCTCCTCGAATCTTCCTTTTGGTCGAGGACGGTGTTCCTATTCCATCACTCAACTCATCTAAACCTAAAACTTTATTCTTGTCAAACTTTGCCATCTCTTAGAATTCTTTTCTTTTTTCTTTTGACATTTTTGTCTTGCTATTTCTTCTACTTCAACTTTTCAATGTCTAATATAATCACTTCACTGGTGATCCACATCAAACATATCTCCATCTCTAGAAAACTCATCATCATCTTCACAATCATTTCATCACTTATCAACCAAGGTCCTATCTAAAACTCTAACACTTCTTCGCTATATCATAAGCTTCATTACACATCCAAGACAAATCTGCACTGCATAAGTACCTCCACATTCAAGAAAGGTATCAAGACACACATTCTATAACTTTCAATTTCCTAGCACTAACAGAAGCCTACACAACTCACTACTCACGATGTATCAACATAAATTTCAAGACACTTCTCTAAATCGATCAGCATCATTAGCACTCAACAATGGTTTTAAACCAAAATTCAACCCCATTCCAGGCTCCCTATAAACATACAAAATCTACTCCAAGTGGGATATCCGTATCTCAAGGCAAACTTATCTATGTCCCAAGTGTCTAAAATCTTTTCTTCTAAATAATCTATGTCTAATGTTATACCCCTTCATATACCAGTCGAGGAGAAACTTTTTAAATTTTTTCTCCAACATAGACCTTCACAATGAAGTACTCATCATACACTTCTGCATGCACAAAAAAAAATACACAATTAGGAATAATTTTGGATAAAACAATACTTTAAACCTAAAGTAAACCCTAACTTTTAAAATCTGTGGTAAAACCAAATTTAGTACAAATTTAGGAACCTAAAGAAAAATCAGCAATAAACAATTAACTAAGTAAAACCACTATTCAACCCCATATAAAAAATGTAATTAATACCGGATCCTTAATTCCCAAAAAAAATTTGAAACAATCACCAAAAAAAAATAAACCTCCTTTTAAAAGATACTACAATTTAAAATGTAAACACAATAAACAATTAACCCCCTTTTTTCTAGAACTTTTCAAGCCTCAAGACCCAAAAAAAAATTCAAAAATTTTACCGCATAAAGTATTATATTAACAACGTCAAAACGCCGAGTTTGTCGCATTATAAGTAATTTTCTTTGTTTTTTTGTTGAGAAGTGAAAATTTTGGAGACGGAGAAAAGATTCGAAATTGGTGAAGGGTTTCTCGATTTTGTTTCGAACAAGAAAAACGGGTAAAGCGGTTTAGGATTTGAAGTATTAGTGTCGATTTACGAAGTTAAGAATCCTTATTTTGATAATAAAAAATATAATTAAGTACCAATAATTATTTAAGTGACTTCATGTTGAGCCGTTTTAATTGGCAATTGGCACAAGGATCAAGTCAAGCTTAATGTCGTATGAAGCCCAACAATTGGGCATTTTAATTGATTTGTTAAGACTAATTCACCCATAATTTTTGTCACAAGTGTTTCATATTTACTTACCAATGTAAAATTAATCTAAAAAATGAAATGAGACATGTAATATAAATATGAGCCATCAAACAAGAAACGAAACACTTATTAATTAACGTTTAATACAAGGAACATTTATGGCCTGATGGTGTCATTAACTTTAATAAAGATATCCTCTAAAAATTAAATATTTTGATTTCTTTTACTTAATATTTCGCATGAAATGACCAAAATATCTCTCTAAAAAGTTACATAAGGGTCACGCAGATTGACTAACAAATTGACCAAACTATTTTTCGACGGAAAACTAATTAATGCATAATTTCTTGTAAACATAAGTAATCGACTAAGATATATATAGAAAATAAGTGATCAATTTTGTAACATGAAATAAATATAGGTGACCATTCATATCATTAACCCGCAAAAAAAGCTTAAAAGTTTACGGTATGAAACAAAACGCACAAACCACATGTTTGCAGCCTAAGAGGTCAGATCATACTATCATATGTCATCATTCACCTCAATATTCATGATATCGACTAGTTGTTTTTAAATTACCAAAGTTAATAGATTTGAAGTCTTAATTATTGATGTATGTAATTTTGATTTAAATATGATAATAATTAAATAGCTTGAAAATATTACAATTTAATACTTAGCTAAATATCATCAATTTTTTTGAACTCAAGAGCTGAATGTTTTATTTTTCAACTCAAATATGTTCAGATAAGTGAGAATTTTTGTAAACCATCAAAACAATGTCAAATGTATTTTACTATTAATATTATAGTTCAGATTCAACTAAATTTATTAGCGTATATCAATGGCATAATCGATCAGTTGGAAAAACCGTAACGGTATGAATTGCTGATATATAAGTACTGTCCAAGTGGCAAAGTTGAGTTGTTAGAAATATGAGATATTTGAGTGTCCGTTGAACAATTCGATTGGTAGGCCAACCGACAATCCATTTAAGTCTAAGTCTGTATATACATTTAATTATGTAGTAATGCTCAGATTAGGATACTCGAGATGATGCACGGTTAAGGAGGCTTACTATGGTCCGCTTCATAATCACACAATACATAATGCTCAGTTAACATTATTTAGTACATGACTTTTGTCAATCGAGCCTAAAAAGTCACACACTTACAACGAAAGAGAGTCATAATTTAATTATAAACTTTCGGGTTTAAGACAACTGTAAGAAATATCGGGGCAAAAATTCCACCGCTGGAAAGCTGTCTGCTTGACCATTATCGGTGCTACTAAGGTTCAAATTTTTTGTAGAATCATTTGAATATTCTACTGCTTTTTATCCGCCTTATTTTTAATGTGCTAATGGTAAAATTCTAACCTTCAATAACTGCTCCGCATTATTACCGTAATGATACTACTAAGTTCGGTGGATTATTTCGAGAGAAATAAAAAAAAAATATTTCTCAAGTTCAATAGTCAAATAAATCTAATCGGGTTCACCGGGTATTACAATTCGTATCAAAATTTTAAAGCTTGTAATCGGATGGAAATTATATTAGTCAGCGGTAATAATTGAAAGGCATTACTGATGCCGGGGTTAGTCGTCGAGATAAGTTAACGGTATATATCGATCAATTAAACGACGGCTTTCACCATAAGGTGCCACGGCCAATTCCATTAACCCATAACAAAACCAAGGCCCAAAAGTTATGATCACACATCTTCTCCTTCCTCTTCACGCGACGAGCAACCTTCCCTCTTCAAATTTTCTTCATTTCTCCTCCATCTCGCAGTTTTGGACCTCAAATTGGAGAGTTTCTCATCAATCCTTCTTCGATTCATGTAAAAAAGGTCCGAACTTTTTGAGTATTTTTGTGAGATTCGTCATAATAATTTTTGTAATTTGATTTTTTTATTGGCTACACCCATTCTTGGGTTCTAAATTAGTTATTCTTTGTTGAAATTACGTGTTTGATGTGAATTTCTATTACTTTGGGGGTCGTTGACTTTTTGAATTTTGGGTCGACTTCTGCTTTTACGATATTATCAATATAATTATTATCCGTGCCAGATTATGATGTGAGACGCATAATAATCGATAGTCGTAGAAAGTGTTGTTATAGTCGAAGTTGACTTTGAGTTGACTTGGGTTGACTTTTTCTAAAATATCACAGAGTATAAATATGTTATTGACCTTTATCAGGATTGTTTCTGAGCGGAACAGATTTATGTTGTCGAGTGAATATATGTTGAAATTAGTTTATTAGATTTTGAATAGTAAACGGGCTTTGGGATTTCGAGGTTGTTAGAATAAGTGTCATTACTTAAAAGCTTCGATATATCGTATAAATTGAAATTTGCTAGAAATGTTAGTAATTTGATGCATGGGCCGACATGGATTTAGCCCGGTAGTTGAAATTGGCCATTTTAATAGTCTCCTAAACATAATTAGCAATCTATACTTAAGTTGTTAATTTGTAACTAAAAAGGCCGAAGTCGAAATTTAATTAAGATAAGTGGTTAAAATTTTTATGGTAATTGTAATTTTGGGTGTTTTCGATTAGACGTAACTGGAAGGCAATTCTGACGATTAGACGGTACATTTCTTATCAAGCAACTGCGAGTACTTATCTCACGTTACTTTACGCATTTCTATTTTAAATCAGGTGAACATGTCAATGCCATGATTATAAAGTAGAAACGGGCTACATGTAATCGCCAGATGATTATGTGTGAATAATCAGGCGAGCCACGGCGATTACGCGACAGGCTTCGTGGCGTGAAGATTTGCTCGAGGTAAGAATAAATAACTCCCAACTTATGTTCTTGGCGTTTCCGTGGCCTTGTCGTCATTTTTGAGTTTCAGGCCTCTTGTCGGGCACTTTTGTATTTTATGTGGCCTCGCCGGGCATTTCGATTTATGTGGCCTTGTCGGCACTTTCGTTTCGCGGGCTTTGTCGGCGGTCGTGATCACGGCGATTGCGGTGATGTTTTAGCCAAGGCTGGATATTGCTCGGGGAGTGAGCAGTTGGTTATCGGCAGGTGCTGTCGGAGTTACAGCCGACATCGAGGCTACTCGAGTAATGGTGATCGACCCCATAGTCGGGACGATTAGCAAGCCAGCGACTTCTCCTTCTTCCTCGCGATACAAAGGATGCCATCGACCCATACTCACGGTATAAAGAGCGTATGACTCTTTATGATCACTTTGTCAGGCGTGACATCGGTGTGGCCTTATACTTAGTTGCTGCTGGCCTTATACTTAGTATAGTAAGGGCCGGCCTTATACTTAGTGTATAAGAAATGGGTGTTTATTAGCCACGGTCTATTCCCCTCAGTAGATTTTGACTGAGCATAATACATTGCAGGCTGGGTATACTGGTGGGGAATACGAGAAATAGATGGCTCAATTTTACTCAGAGTTATATAGTCGCCGAGTTCTCGTGATTTTATTCTGGTGATCGCGTCTTAATGAGACTTTGTATTATATTCGACACGACATATCTTATTAGGTAGTTTCGGGGGTATATGCATATTTATTCATATTTGACTTATATCTATTCACAGCCTCCTTCGCTTTTGTCGGTCACAATTTGTCTTCGATTGTTGTATTTATTTTCGATTTTAGCCTTGTCGGCAATTATTTTGTATTCGTGGATACGGTATTTACTCGCTTGCATTTCTGCCGGCTTTACTGCCTTTTGGAGATATGTTGTATATATACGGAGCTGTGGTTAACGGGGCGAGATACCTTTTTAAAACGGTAACACCAGTACATAAATTATAAACCGAAGTTCATGCTAATATATCAAGATGTTGATGATATTTTATATATGGTGAAAAATTGATTCAAAGGTGTTAGTATATGTTGGGCGCATCTAACTACCTATTATCGATACTACCTGAGAATGTTCCTAGACTAAATGAATAGTTCAGAGATAATTTCAGATTTCAAGCTATCTTTATTTAAGATATACGTTGCTCACCGCATTTCAAGATAATAAACGATTGAGGTTCTTATGATAAATATCTCGACGTCATATGAGGTATGACTATAATCGTAAGAGCACTTTCGTGTGAACTAAAGATAATCGTCGAAGTCATGTACGTCAATTGTATATTATATCGGAATTTGCTATACTTTAGAAAGATATCTCTTGCATCACACAGCACGCGTATAAGTTGTCGACGTGGTATGGGTTTATCGGTGTTAGTCGGGAGTTTTACGAAGAAAGATTTATGATAAAAGAGTATATAAATATAACTCTGAGGCGATACCGCAAATAGGTAAGGTCACGACTATCCTTTGCTCAGATGAATGGTAGGTTACTCCTATGATATTTGTATTCACCAAATTTTTTAGCCGACTCTCTATTTTCTCTATGTAATGCTTATGTCTAGGTCGTTACGGGACGCATCGAGATGCATTGCCAAGTAAATGCTGCACTGCGGAGGCGCAAGTAAATGTGTCAAGAATTGCATACCATACTTGTATCTTTCTTCGAGATTTATGTTGTACTTAATAATTATATTAAAAACAAGTTGTTGACGCTGTATTACATGGATATTTTCAATATAGAGCTGTTAGAAATTCACGGATCTAGTTGTATTATTTTATTATCACGCAAATGAAGTCATTTTATCGTTATCCATCGTTGGTGACTCACAGCCATGAATGTCCCAACCTCGTGGGGCCCACTGGGCATACTTCCACTTCATTTTTAGTCGATCAATTTGTAGGTGACTTAAATCTTCCTCAAAAAAGAATAATACTAAAATATTCTTTTCTAATTCACCTCTAACACGCCTTTATTTCCATAATGTTTCTATAGTACCCTGCAACCTTCCTGGCAATCTCTATCAGAAATAACCAAATGAGTAAGAGGAGTGGAATTTGCTTAAAACCTAATATTTTGGTAGTCGACTGCAAAATTTAGGTCCAAAGATTTATTAAATAAGATCTGGTAGAATAAAGAATTCGCCCTAACAACAGACACCGCGCATTTAGTCCCTAATTTAACTACGCCGTTATAATTCTAACGCTTTGGGTAATATTTCTTGGGGTCAAAATATAATTTTGAAGAGTTTTCAGGTGTTATAAGTTGTAAAGTCAAGAACGTCCCTCATAGCTGCATAAACTCTCATTCGTCTCTAACACTTTAATATATTAATTACTTTAATTTGTAATATCTGAAAAATATCTCTAGCTTAAGATTTTAACGATATATTAAAATTAAATATTTTAAGATAATTAATATAATATTATTTTGAAATAATTTAATATAGGTTACATTAAATAAATTAATACTCCCTCCATTTTTTTAGTTGTCGTTTTAGCACTTTGCACATAGATTAAGAAAAAGAAAAAATAGTCAAAAAGTGCATTGAAAATGTAGAGTGACAATCAATTAAAACATTTAATGCTTATCAGAGACAGTCAAAAAAGTATATCGAGAATGTAAAAATGCTACTCCCTCCGTTCCTAAAAGATTATCCAGTTTTGACTTTTTGATTTTTTTATAATTGAACTTTGACCGTAGATATTTTTGTTTGTGTTATACAATATTTGATGAAAAATATATCAATGGAAAGAGTTTAAAATATATTTTTATTGATATATTTTTTATAAAATATTATACAATGTAAATAAAATATCTCCACAAAAGCTCATTTAAAAAGTCAAAGTCAAAACTAGATGGACACCAATCGGTGAATAACGCTAAATTTTAATGGAAACGCAACAAGCGACTAACGCGCACGTACACTATCTCAGATAATTAATGCTATCGCTGCTAATTAATCGCATTTTGAAAGTCAGCAACTCGTCACACTTACCTGCATCTCATTGCCGCAATTAATCCCCGTCCAAGTGCCTATAAATAGGCCACTTCTCTCACGAAAAAATCGCCCATTCACTTTCGAATAGCCACTTTTGCGAAAAAAGCCTTCCTCGCTTCTCTTCTATTCTGTCAATAAAGAAAGGAAAATTCCATCGAATTTTTCCTCACCAACCCTGATCATGGGGCCTTTATTTAGTTATACATAAAGAAAACCTCCCGAAGGACTTGTTCGCCGTCAAAGGCCATCTGTAGGCATTCTACTTGATGCTCAAGGGGTCTTCATGACAATATTCCATCGCTACTCGCTATTTTATTCCGTGTTGTTCTATACATATTTTCTCGCTCCTTTAAAAAACCCAGAGCGATCACGGCCAGATCCAAATAAGATTGTTATAATATTATTTATAATGCTAAACACCTACCGTACTGCAGTTCTGACATTAGATCAGGTTTATGTAATTAATGCGCTGCATGAATTTCATAAGTTCGAATATATGCTATATTTTGTTTTATGTTAATTTGTTTATGCATGAACGTCATCTAGATATGATTAATAGTTACCAAGGTTTAAATTAATAATATTTGAATATTAAAAAGTAGTTTCAACTAATTGTTGTGTGAAAACATTTAATGGAGTCGAAAATATAAAGTCGAAATCACTCGAGGCGAACGTGGTGAAATCACAAGTGGAATCATTCACCCCTGCCCAGTCCGGCGCGTTTCTCGACCTGTGGTTTTCGGACCTCTGTGGTTCGGTCCGCATTCGGCTTCGTTTCGCTCGGCCCGCTTATCGCTCGGTTGACTTTTTGCTCGTTAAGATGTTCGACATCGACAATCATTTGAAATTAATTTCATCCTCGAGATTAATTTATTCAATTTAATTTATTACAATTAAATATTTCTGATTAAATTATAATTTGTTTTAATATGTTAAAACGAATATAATCGGAAATAGACATAATTTTCGAAAAATTATTTGATTAAGATATAAGTATAAGATTATTTGATAATCAAATACTCATATACATTGGCATAAAATTTGAATTTAAAATAATCAATTATTTATATTATTTGATAATTAAACAATAGTATATAATTTGATTGATGAATGTGTACCTGTTCGATTAACTCATCCATGTTATTCAGTATAATATATGTTTAGATATATTGATGGATGCCATGAGATTTATGATATGACTTACTTGTATTTTAGAAATAATGCACTGTGATAGTTTTACTTAAGATGAACGACTACGAATTATTATTTAACAAAGAAATACCATTGTTACACCACTGTAGAATCAACAAAGTTAACGGAAAATAGTTAATGTAGCGTTAACTAGAATAAGTTTTCGCTTTTTTTAAACGTAAGTCATACCATGTATCTCTTGCCAAGTTATATGTCTTAGCATAATCGTATATGACTCAAGATAACTAATCCCACCATTAAGTTAAGTAACATTGTCACACCAAACTCCAAAGTCGACGAGGTCACTAAAGGGCAGTATTACGGTAGTACGACATAATGCTTCGGGCTCCTAGGATGCTCTCTCACGTGGGAGAGTACGAATCCATTCCCGAGTCTAGACTCAAGCTTCGACTCATTCATTCTCGAAATTGTCATCGTTGTTTTTCGGTTACTTAAATGGGTACACGATTGTTCAGACATCGGATCGTTGGACAAAATAGGTCACTACTACAACCATGTTGAACTTTTAAGGACGCCATGATTATGTTTATCATAAGTATGTTTGATCATCTACCCATATGATCGAGATCTCGACGATGGAGTCTTGCATACTTTGTGTTTTCTGGAATTATAAGCACCAAGATATTAATGTTCTATTATTTTGTATTAGAACCCGGCTCTTATATAATAAAACTGAATTATGGTATGTTTTAATGACTTTATGTAGTCAAATTCGATCGCCCAACATTAATAACTCGAAAAACTTCTCCAACTTCATTGAAAAATGCAAATCGAACAAAGAAAATTCCTAGATTGGGCTAAGAACTTGAGATTAGTTCTCAAGTCTCGAAAAGACCAAATACGCAGGAATCTGCAAGCCTTCCTTCTCAACCCCGAAGAAGGCTGCGAGGAAGCTTGGCTTTCTTACCAACAAATATGCGATCGCTGCCATCGATGTCCAATGCCTAGTCGCCGGGTAAACATGGAAGCGAATCTTTAGATTCAATTAAATGTCGTGGCTACAAAACGACGCAACCGGGAAAAGCTTGGTTTCAGAAAGCGGCTCAAGAATGCAGAGTGACGACACTATCGGGCGCCTCTTTATTGATTGTAAGATGGGCAAATGGATACTCTTGCTAGTCCCATGTCACAAAGATGATAGGGCTTAATGGATAGACTCACTCACTCGGCTCACCCGTCTCAAGCGGAGCCGCAGAGACATCATCCTTAAGTTTCCGGTCGACTCATTCAACAACTTTGTGATGAACTTAACACGACGCTTCTCCATAAGTCGTTATCGGAAATGGCACGTATGATCACCAATGCCGAGCGTAACCTGCTACAGGCAAAGTCGCTAACTCGCTCGATGATACGTAACAAGAAAGAAAGCGACCATGGAGGGCTTATAATCCAACCACGGCAACCTTGAAGGCATCAAAGAAGAATACCAAAAGGAATGATAAATGTCATCATTGTGGGGTTATGGGGCACTGCAAACGGAACTGTAAGAAGTACTTGGTAGAAAGGAAGAATGGAACTAGTACCATTCCGACTGCAGTATTTACATTTATAATCCCCTACAAACTTTATTCTCGATACATGGGGCGTTAAACACCTGCTGTACTCATATTTGCTCTAAATGTGCAACACTCATGTATCAAAGAGACGGTTGGGGTGGAAATGTAAGGGGACTCGGTGGCCTGGCAATGGATCAAAAGCTGATGCTACTTTTACACTCATCTACTAAATTGTAGTACATTTCCACGGGTTTAAATCTTGTTTTGAACAACATTTACTTTGTACCTGCTTTAAGCAGAAATATTATTTATATTTCTTGTCTAGTTATGGGTGACTTTTCTATTTCTATAAATGGTGAATGCTGTTTTATTTCTAAAAATGAGATAATCTATGGTACTACTACTCTTGATAATGGTCTCAGACAAGCACACATCTAAACAAGATACCTTATAAAGTGAATATTAAAAGGAGGAAACCGAATGAGTTGAATCCTACAAACCTGTGGCATTACAGCTCAGTCACATCGCAGAATAAACGATGAAAAAGCTCTTGTGAGATGTATTCGTACCGATGAATTCGAATCATTCGACACATGCGAGTCATGCTTGATGGGCAAGATGACCAAGTCGCTCTTCATCGCGAAAAGTCGCAATGATTTATTCAAAATCACACACACCGATGTACGCGACTAATGAACACGCTAAGGAGGCGGTTACTCAGATTTTTATAGCCTTCATCGATTTAATTACGCTAGATATGATTACATATATCCGCCGAAGCATAAACATGATACTGAGCCACGACTTCAAGTGCCTATAAATAAAGTCACTTCATTTAATTTAAAATTGCTCATTCCACTTTTGATAGTCACTTTGTGAAAAGCAAAAACTCTCTTTCCCTCTCTTCTCTATTCCGTCGACTAGTAAATGGAAAATTCCATTGAATTTTCTACCCAACTCCGATTATAGTTCAATATTTTAAAAGAGGTTCTGTAAAACCCGGGAGGACTTGTTCGCCTGCTGGTGTGGACAATCTTAGAGAGGCATTCTACTTGGATGCTCGTGGGGTCTTCATCACAATACCGCAATCCCTCGCTATTTTATTTGTAAGAACAAGACACATATTTTCTCGTCTCTTTTTTAATTATTGTTTATACAACCGGTGGGTGATCATGATTCGTGATTCAAATAGTATTGTTAGAATATTATCTATACGTTACAACACCAACATAATTCTTGCTATTCATAAACCGTAAAATTGGCTACGTATACAATTGAATAATGGGATACTTTTACATCAAATGAACATATGACTTCCCCAAAAAGATAACTAATCGATTAGTATCCTGATGTAATCACATATCAATATCTACCAAAAGAAAATTAAAGTACCGATTAAACACAAAATATTCCTATTAAACAATATAAATCTCCTGCCTCCAAGCCCGAATGTACTAGAATTTAATTCACCCCAGTTGGCCTGAGGTTAAGATCGATCATCAACTTGTACAATTTAGTCACCAATCGACGGATAACAACAAAAACGACTTCATTTGAGATTAATAATAAAATAATCTTTAGTCCATCGTGGGCGAACGAACAACACATCCCTAAAACACATCATCAACACAAAAAATACATCAACCCGAATAATAACCACAAGTAATATGGTCACACACGACCCCTCAATGTACAACATAAAAGTTCTAGAAACATAGCAAGAGGAAAAATAGGAGAACGACCGCTGGCGACTTCCTACGCCACTCACCACCTCACCTACGATCTAATCTCGCAGCCTCGACAACGCAGCCTCTCGCCAACTCGATGATCAACTCCTCAGAGACCTAGGCATAAACGCCACCATGAGAAAAGTGGAGCAAACAAGTGGCTTAGTGAATACAAATACGAACGGTATCCAACCACATTGAATCATACTTATATATAAAGAGCATATGTAATGTAATCTTAATAAGACTATCTAATGAACTACTACTCTCAAATTTCATAGTAACTCTTATTTACTATTACTACTGTATCAATGAAATACTACACATATATTCATAACCATCAACAACGATAATCAAATATTCATTCAAATAAACAACACAAACAATAACGGGTTAGTCCAACAAATGTATAACATCAAAACCCTCCATCCGCACATCCATCCACCAACCACATCCACCAATACATACATCTTCAACACACATATATATACATCACAATTTCGACCGAGGCTGGTTCTCTCAATATGCATATCACACCTAACCTCCCGAATCATCCTGACTATCCCCTCAATATGCATATCACACCAAACCTCTCGTCGAGGTTACTCCCCTTAATGTATATATATATCATTTCATCCAAATCAACCTCCGCAAAAAGAATTTATACACACCAACCACAAAATACGCCACAGCATTACAATCACACACAACAATCGTAGTATAATCATAACAACTACAACAATCTCATAACATTAATCTCAATATACATTCCAATATAAATACATAACAAACACATGTCAAATATATAACCATAATATATATGAAAGGTTCCCATCGTGAGATTTGTACTCACCTCAAGCAAAAGCAACCAAAATAACTCTAGGTAGTCCACGTGCCAGGTCCGGGCTCAACTCCTATCCAAAGCAATTATATACGTTATTTTACTATCTTTTTAATCTTCCTTTTTTTTATATCTATTAAATCCCAAATAAAGATCCTAGTTCAAATTGTAGTAAGATGATCCAACAAACTGCCCGAATAACTTTATAAAGATGAAAAATATAAATTTCCCTATTTAAAACCCGACATATTTATTCAAAATCTCATAAATTCAAAATGTTAGTGAGAATGTCGACTTACAATAGCTGTTATATCTATATAAATCCCACAAAAACACCACACACAACCCAACTACTCAACTAACTAATCATACACATTTTAGTTTTAATTATCCAACTTTCCAACAATTTCTTTTGTTACCAATCTGTCAACTCTAGGTGGAAAAAGATTACTACGCGCGCTTAACGACTAATAAGACAACGAAATCTCAACCATTCCAATCCTCAACAATTTCGGCCATCACCCCTACCCCAACAATATCACTTTAAACAATTTCTAATCAATCCAAAATCAATTTTCCCAACTACTATACCCATTTAAACAACCTTTAATTCAAAACCCCAACTACTACTCAACTTTCACAAACAACCTCAACATATTCTCTTCCAACCAATATCAAAACATCCAACTTATATCCCAAAAACAACTATATATTAGCGTCTCCATAACATCATAATTACAATTTCACATGATTTGGGAAAAGTCAAATAAAAGTCAATCCTCAACATCCAACACATTTCAACCCCAAAATTCATTGTTATAACTCTAACCACATAATCTAGCTAACTATACATATTTGTCATTAAAATCTCAAACCTCAAAGTCGACTTAAAAGTCAAACCTCAAATACCAACCATAGCCCAAAATAATTAGATTCAAGATCAAAAACCACCTTTGATAATCTAAGATGGTGAACAAAGACACAGCTCAGATCCAACAACATTTCACCAAAGAAAATGAAAAAAAATCAAGGCGGTGGGATGATGTGAGTTCAACAAATACTGGGAAAGTGGGGACGGCTTTGCTTTTATTTACATAAAGTTAACGGCGAGATACGGCTGTAGAAGATATTTGTGATACAGAAGCGTCCGCTTCTGTTTCAAGTATCTAATTTTGGCAAGATAAAAACTTTAATGAAAACGATTTCAAATGTATTATTATCCGAGACATAAACTACTACTCATTTAATACTAGTCTCGGTATATCGATTTTATTCCGAAATCATTTATACTATCACTGGGTCCCACCTCAAACGATATATATAATAATTTAATCAAGCAGCCAGAATCTTAAGATTTATTACTGACGATATACATCTTTCATCAACGGAAGATATATCCACGCCAAGTAATAAATCAGATCCGTGAAATTAACCAACAATCGAGAAGATATCGTAAGACTTGATATTAATCCAAATGGAAAGAAAGAAAACTACACTAAACTACGTAGAAAACGTTAGACAATGTTTCCAACATTTGGCTTATTTAAAACGATAATAAACATCAGTGGGTTAAAACCACAAAAATTCATGCTATTCCAATCTCAAAAAAGCGCTGTTTCACGAAGATAGAAGTTTTTTTTTTATTAGAGAGAAAGAGACGCGAGAGATGGGACAAATCAATCAAGTACCAAAGACGACCTGCTAATTCGCACAGAGGATCAATTTTGTTCCTAAGCGAACAACCCTACCCCTAACCCCTAAACTTCGAACAACCCTACACCTTCTTCCTAAGCGAGGTTCGTGCAAATTTTGTTTGTTTGATAATCATGATTCCCACAGAGGAACAATTAAGTACATATGAAAATCAAAGTATCGAAATTAATAAGACTGAAGCTAATTGTAAAGATTATATATAAGTTTCTGAACATGTGCAATTTCCATTCGGGCTTATTCATGAAAAGAAAACAAACAATGGGAAATTAATACTTGCCTAACTCCGGCAATTAGAAATTTCCCAAATTTTGCAAACGCCAAAGAATTTACAAAACCAACCTGCAATACAAATGTGTTTAAATAAACAGACCATTACGAGGGGGTATGTATGCAATGGATTATCGCTTCGACACATGATCGAATCAGCAACAGCTGATGTAACATGTGTATTTGAAACATGTGCGGAAAAAGATATTCATTAACAAAATGGGTATCTATCTAGCCAATTTCATTCCATTACTCCAAACCTGCAGATCATTTACTTGAGAGACAAGCTTTATCAGCGGGATTTGAAACAATTGGTTTATGCTCTGATTCTGGCCTTTCAATTGCCCAAAGACGAATTGTACCATTTCCAGCTCCAGAAGCAGCAAGATCACTGCTTGGACATACTGCTACCGAACTGACCCAAGAGTGCACTGAAGAATAACTACTTCCATGGCATCGGTACCATTTTCTGCATGAAACAAGTATATTCAAGAAAATCATCATCATTGGTCATAGAGAAAAGGGCAAAAGTCTCCCCCAATTATCATACACAAGCCATAATAGCTTCTAATTCATCACTCACGTTTCAAAATTCTGCATTTGCTCATCACTTATGTTTCACACGGCAAAACGGCCTCGTGTCGCATCCGCAATTGAGCCACACGCGACTAAAGACGTGACCATTTCTTGGTGTAGATTTTCGCAATTTTTAAAAAAATTGGACGTAAGGCACTATTTGATCACAAACGCTTCCACCGGGGTGCCCAGCTCATCATTAAAAACGCCCTTATTCATCACTCAAGCTTAAATAACGGGCAAAGCGGTCCAACCGCGATAACTGCTAAGCTTGCTACTTTTTATCACGTGACTAAATTAAAGAAAAAATCATAAAAACTCAAACTAACATTCTTTATATTTAACTTCATGATTGCTATTTGTATACGCAACGAACGTCAGGCGATATTTCTTTATTCTTTCTAATGGAGCATTCATTGCTAAGAAAATTTCAAGAGTTAAATCTTATATACGAGTAAATGACGCGATAAAAAAAAAGAAGAACTTAACGGATTATACTGGGTCAGCTGACCACTTTGCCCGTTATTTAAACTTGAGCGATTTAACAAAGACATTTTCAAAACGATGCGATTTAATCGGAACCCCGCGCAAACGTTTGTAGATGAAGCAATTTAAAAAAATTACGAAAATACCCTCAAACGTCGCTAGTCACGCGACTATCAACTTAACGATTCCAGACGATTTTGCCCATTATTGGAATATAAGTGATAACAAGACATTTTCAAACGGATTTATCAACTAAAATCCAACCGCAAACATGTGATGATGCATTTAAGGGCTACATATATAAGATAGAAGCGATTTGTGAGTCTAGTTATCCTAAAAATATGATACAAAGCCCACGTTGTCCTATATTTGAGATCTTGATTTTCACTTCTCTCTAACTGCCAACAAAATGGTTAGTTTACACTAATAACAAAGTATCATTTTTTCTCAAACCATCAAGAAATTTGTAAACATGGGCAAGTTTACAGAAACATCTGATACTGCATTCTTTTTTGGTTCATCATTCTCGTTCTCACAAGGTCTATGTTCTTCGTTGGAGGCGATGGAAAGGAAAACGGCGACGAAGCTCAAGAGAGATAAAAAATTGAAGAAATATTCAGAGATGCATATACTGCTCTAACAAAATCTTCATTATAATCTTTGGATAGAATCAAATCTCTCATTAATACATTGCAAACTAAGTATTTTCCTCCAAATGTAGAGTGAGTTTACAATTTTGTTATCAATTCTTTTCCTAATTGTAATTATGGTTGTTAATAAGCCAGAACAATTTTCCTATTTCGAAACTAAGCCGAATTTGACTAACATGCTTTTTTTAAAAAAAATGCATTGTGCTATGGAATATATGAGAATTGCCATTGTACATTATATCTAGAACTTATTTTGTTCATTCGATCTAGTTTTTGTAGCCGAGATATAGATCCAAGTGATGGTAAAGAGGGTGCAACAGAGAAGATGAGAACCGCGGCTGGAAGGAGCTTTGGAGCGATCAAAGAGGCGGTTGAGGAATTCGCCAAGACAACCGCTATGGCAGTCGGAGACGTTGTTCATAAGACAAAACGGAAGGGGACACAAAGCAAACCCATTCATGAAAATGTGAAGGACGAGCTTTGATCTACATATTGGTTCAACTATATTTGTGTCGATGGAATTGAAAGTTCAATATAAACTATATAATTTTAAACTTCTTTTTCTTGTTTATGAATTTAATTTAACAATAGTTTAAATGCTACTTGGATTTTATTCACCCGAAAACATATTTAATTTCTCAAATAGTTAATAAATTTCCAACAAAAATGAACATGTTCTAGTTTGATTTATTCTAATATATTAAAAGTAGAATAAGATTCAGATAAGAAAAGTTAAACACATAATATTTAAGCCCAAAAACTAAAAGAACACGCATAATATACAGGAAAAAAATTAATATTAAGTCTAGACAAATGGATATAACAAATCTCAAGTAATACATCTTTCCACTTGTGTCAGAAAATGAGAAATACAAATCAAATCTCAACTGAAAGATGAAATGGGTATCAAGAAGAAGAGTAAGATGCAGATAATTTAAGGCATTCGCGCTGACATCTTTTGAGACAAACATCATTCCAATGCGGTACTTGATGTTGATTCACACAGACAGTGCGAGCACAGGCATCAGAGCAAGCATCCAACTCCGACACTCCACATACAGTGACACATGTATCGACGATTGGTTCTTTGGAAAAACCTCCGACCTTATTCAACATTCTCTTTGAAGTACAGACTCTCTCGCAAACAAAAATATCATCAGTACTCTTCTCCCTGCCTCGTGCACTCTTCAGCCTCTGCTCCTGTGCATGCCTTTTCTTAATTCTGAAAGCTTGACCAGCCACAATAGCTGGAATAGCTGCCCCCAAGAAGGACCACCAAACCTCAACCATGAGTCAAACAAGTGGGGCTTTCCCTGCAATCCTATATGCTTCTTATAATAAGTACAACCAGGACATATTATTTTCAATATTCTTATGACTTATAATAAGTACAACCACGACATTTTATTTAAAATATTCTTATGACATAGTTAACATAATATTGTTACAATTGGAAGAGAAAGGTGTAACTGTGGACGAAAAAGTAAAAAGGCTACAATGGTTAGTTAAGTCGGAGAGTTTTCAATAAATGTTTTCTACCATCAGTCTCTATGTAAAATGTAGTTCGAAATGTGCTTTAATTGATGGGAGAAAAAGGATAGCTTTTCTAAAGCCTAAATTTTGTCGCCTTTCCATCAAAACATTATTGCACACAAAGCAAAAAATGGTTAATCATAGAAACAAAAGGCATGACTAATCAATCTGATCATTTTATGTTGCTCAAGTCAGACAAAAGACAACTTATTACAATTTTGATAACACTAACAGTAACATTACTTGAAAATGATCAATGGTATTCATGAAATTGCTGAAATCCATAAGAAGATACATTCCCAACGATAATAACAAAAAACATGACATATGGATGTTGTTCCAAATTATGTCTTTCTAAACTTACAATAACCCTCTCTTTCATTTTTACAATAATTTTGTTTTTTCATTCTTACAATTTTTTTTCATTCTTACAATCATAAGCTTCTTAATCAATCACAAAATATACCTTCACATTTCCATTCCTACGATTCCTATCCATATTAAATTACCTAAAACTTCAACCGAGTTTTTATATTTCTCCCCTTGTCCACCAAATTCAACATAACCTAAAGCACCTAAACAATAAAAGGGAAGAAATCATGTTTATTCGGCTAGTCAAGCCACCCAAAACTATAGTAGGTTGTAGTATTAAATGCAATTACTTTACAACCAAAGCTTTGTAATTCCAATCAATATATAAGACCCTCAAATATATGTTTTTCATATAATTTCATCAAATAGTATACAACATATACAAAAACAATTACACACACATTGAGCTCACATGAAAGAACTTAGTCAATCAACCACTAATACTTTACGAACACAAGTTTCTCCTCAAATGACTATAAACAAATTAATATAATTATCTTAAGCCAAATGTGCCCTCCACATAATTTCTTGAACAAACCTTAAAAAAGCATCAAAACATGAAAAAGTTAATACCTCTACTATAAGCCCATTTACAAATTACAATTGAGCTAAAACCAGCCTACTATATTCATCACTCTCAAATCTTAGTTTACCTAACATTTGACTGTTTTCAGCATATCATCATAAATACCACTATTACAAGAATCTCACAACAGGAATTTACGTGGAGCATCAATTGAAAACTCTCCAGCTTAACTAACCATTGTAGCCTTTTTACTTTCACGTCCATAGTATTGATTATTACTAAATCTCAGAAGACACTTTTCTAATTATACCAATCATTCATACAATCTAAAAATTGACTGGAAATAGTAAACAAGCAATATTACTAAAGTAGTACTCCGTATTAATTTACATTCATGTCAATAGTGACTCTATCTAAAATTATGTTATACAAAAAAATATAAATTTATGCATACTGTCTTAATGTCCCTAATGAATCAAAACAACATATATAAAGTTAAATCAGACATGGATGATATGACAAAAGATATTGATCTTTTTATGCATAACCTCACCAAAGGATAAAACAAACAGATGTATATCTCCCTTAAACAGATAATTTGCTAAACAAACAGATAATATATCCAATTGAAAAAAGAAAAAAATTACTAGGCAATTCGAAATTGAAAAAAGAAAAACATATCGAATTGAGATAATAAACAAATTAAACAAATCATCAAAAGTAAAAAATTAATATTCGAAATGAAAATGTGAAATATACCAACCTTTTATTATGAGATTTGACTATTTGAGAGTTGAGACTATTCAAAATGAAAATATGAAAACATCAAATCAGGAATTGAGGAGAATGGGTTGGGAGTGCAGCGCTGATGAGGAGAATGGGGGGAGCCGATATTGTTAAGCATTTTGTTTTGTTGATTACTGCTAGTCTGCTAGTATATTGGCTAGGGAGTAATATTTAAAAAAACAAAAAAGTCCATACCTAATATCAAACCGGACCGGACCGGTTATAATCCGGTTTGTCCGAATTGATAACTGGATCCAGTCTGAGAATTTTAACTTTGGATTAGAAAAAGCAGGTCAGGTCCCACAGGATTTTTCGAAAATTAAAATCAGTATTAACTTTTTCATGTTCTGATTCTTTTTTTAAGGTTTGTTCAACAAATTATGTGGAGGGCACATTTGGTTTAGGATAATTATATTAATTTGTTTATAGTCATTTGAGGAAAAACTTGTGTACGTAAAGTATTAGTGGTTGATTCGATGGGATTCTTTAATGTGAGCTGATATGTATTAGCCAATAATTTTGTATATGTTGTATACTATTTGATGAAATTATATGAAAAACATATATTTGAGGGTCTTATATATTGATTGAAATTACAAAGTTTTGGTTGTAAAGTAATTGCATTTAATACTACAATAGTTGCTACTATAGTTTCGCTACAATAGTTGCTACTATAGTTTCGGGTGGCTTGTCCCTTTTATTGTTTAGGTGCTTTAGGTTATGTTGAACTTAGATAAACTTAGATAAAAAAGTTCTAAGAAACTCAATAACAAGCACACGTGATTTAGCAACAACCATTATAGAAGAACCATCACTATCTTTATCACTAAAATCTTTCATTGTCTTTTGATTTGTTTGTTGTTTAAGTAGTCTTGGAAAAACTGGACAAATTTCGATATGCTTATGGAGATTACTAGTGCCACTAAATTTTGACTCAGCAGCATAATCACGACTACAATGAATACAATTGGCTCAAACTAAAATGGACAGAAGATATCGGAAGAATATGAACACAATTTTTGTTTTGAATTAGTAGTTTAATCTCATGCTCTATGATTATGACTTTGAATAGAGTTTATACAATTGTTTACATTTCATGCATTAGTCGACTAACTAGGGCAGTCGCCACAAAGTCATCATCTGGAATTTCTGGTTTGTAGCTTTCAAAATAAAATACATAAAGAAACAAAACATATCCTAAAATTGAACAAAAAACATTTAAAATAGAGAAGAAATTCAAACTAAACTACAGTGCATAATATAAATTCAAACTAGAATGCAGAAAAAATAAAAATAAATAAACAAAACATATCAAGTATAACCGAAATAAATAAACAAAACATGTCAGTATGAAATAAATAAACAAAATAAATTAACAAAATAAATCAACAAAACATACCAAAGTATAGCCAAAATAAATAAACAAAATAAATAAACAAAAACATATCAAGTATGGCAAAATAAATAAACAAAAACAAAACATATCAAAGTATGGTGAAATAAATAAACAAAAATAAATAAACAAAAATGAATAAACAAAATAAATAAACAAAACATATCAAGTATAGCCGAAATAAATAAACAAAAAAAATTAAACAAAATAAATCAACAAAACATATCAAGTATAGACGAAATAAATAAACAAAAATAAATAAACAAAATAAATAAATAAATAAAACAAATAAACAAAACATATCAAGTATAGCCGAAATAAATAAACAAAAAAATTAAAGCAAAATAAATCCAACAAAACATATCAGTATAGGCAGAGAATAAATAAACAAAATAAATAAATACAAAACATATATCAAGTATGGCGAAATAAATAGAAGCAAAAGAAATTAAACAAAATTAATCAACATATCCAGTATAGCAGAAAATAATTATTACCGGATGAGAGGTGGTTGTCGCCGGAGCCTGACGGAGTCGCCGGAGCTGAAATGGGGGGGTTGGAAGTGAGGATGGGGACTTACTGGCGCTTAGGATGATTGATTAGGTTTATGTCTTTATGGAGTGATTCAATAAATTATAGTCGGACAATGCTTTAAATTTCAATCTTACCAAACTTTATCTGATGTATTAACTGAACACAAGATGCAAATAAAAAAGTTGTTTCATTTCATGTATTTCCAAATTTTTCGGCACCTGCACACACATATACTCACATACCATGGACCATTAGTCCTTTAATTTGTTCAACTTGCATCGACCAGAACAATGTGTGAAAAGACTACTCCAAAAGCCTGTGAATGAATAGATATAATTTGTTGAAAAGTTTAGCCTGTGACAACTAAATTAAATTATATACTCGTTCGTCTATATTTACTAGTAAAAATGGACGTGCGTTGCACGTGGTATTTTATATTGCACGTGATTTATTTGGTATAATTATAAATAGTAACAAAAAATACATCATTTCCTTATAATTATCAAAAGTTAGTATATCATATACCTAATTTAAACTTCATTATCTAAAAATTCAATTGCCAATCCTATCATAACTAGTCAAATAATCAATACTTCTCCTTCTTTATTTTTTTTGTTTTATATGAAAGATAATAGATTCACTACATCATCATCTTTATTAAGATTAATTAGGTTTATCTTCGTTGTCGATTCTTTCTTTGATGGAAGCCTCCATTTTTTTTTGGTGTATCATTACTTATCTACATACATATTGGTTACATGTTAGTGCGAGGTTTTAATTTATCTCAAAGATTTCCAAGGTTTAGTTTTTTTGTTAGTGTTAAATCTTTCTCTTCATGTATCTTGTTATCGTTATGGCTTTTAGCAAATCCACTTATTTGACAATATTGTATTATAGTTATAAGATAAATTTGAACTGATATTTTCCTATAAGGTAAATTTGATAACATCATTGTTATATTATATTATATAATATTAACCATAACTATGCAATTAATATAATGAATTAAAAAGTTAAAATATATGAGAAGGAAAGAAAAAATTAATAAAGTTTCATAATTATAAGAATAAATTGAACTTGGTACCATTAACAAATTAGTATACTAACCTTTCATTTGTTAGTAAAAATGTCAAAAAATGACAATAACAAAAAAAGAGCATAAACTAACATATCGTCAAATTAATCATTTGTTAACAAATGGAGACAAGCACTTAATAACTGAATTAGCAGCATTAGATTATGTTTCTTTATTATAATTTCTTTTGGTTAGGATTCAATATGAAGTTTTTCTAATTTTTAGTTTTTATTCAACAATTGATAAAAGTTATAGTTTAATAGTATTATACTCCTCGTTGTTTTAATAGAATTTTGAGCGTATATTAAGGGAAAAAAAGTAGTAAAAATTGCATTGAAAATGTATAGTAACAATCAAGTGAAGCAATATCATTGGTTGGTTGTTAATTTAAAGAGAAAAAATAGTCAAAAAGTATATTTTGAAAAAGTACTTCAATTTCAATTGATCTATATATTTTTTCTTATTCAATTGTATTTATAGTATTTTAATTTTTATAACTAATTAAATCAAATATTCATTCATAAACTATAAAATCGAAGAATAAATACCAATTCTAAATAAAATAGAAACAAAATAACACAAAATGTAAATAAATCTAAATACAAAAAATCAAAGTAATGAAATAAGATTCGAGTACAACTTTGTGAAATTGATGGGGAATGTCGAAAGATATATCAAGACAAAAGGAAACATGTAATTAGAAGTAAAAGTGAAGTTCTACTTAGGATTTGTAAATTATGAATAATTAGCTTTCACTGAGATATAAATTTTACTTGAGCCACAATATAAAATACTCAAATAATTTGATTTGACAGTTAATGAAGGATATAATAATATTTTAATAAATTTCAATTAAACTTTAAGACTACAAATACAAATACTATAATATAGAGTTCAAATTGCAAATAAAATTTCTAGAACTCTATATTGTATTAGCAATGCTCATAAAAGCAAATACATGTGATAAAGAGCAGTGGTACTTGATAAAGGAAAATTAATGAAAAAGGCAATCCATTGGTAGTTTGAAACTAATTAATTCTTTTTCTCCTTACTTTCACTAAATTACATGTCTTACGTGTACTTCCGTAAAGATAACTCTAATTCTTGAGAAAAAAAAAAGTCATCATCTCCTATATTACATCGAAGATCTTTAGGTTTCTCTTCACTCCAACCTCTTTTCACATGTAGGATTGTTGTGACTATAAGATATTGTATTCTCTTTATCGTAACATTAAATTATAAGCGTAGTAACATTAAAATAAGTTTGTGAAGTTGATGGGAGAAAAACTCCGGAGGAAAATAAATTTTTCAAAATATCTTTCACTGTCCGATTCGCAGTAATAATATGAACTCTTTATAAGCATAATCGGAGTAGTTTTAGTAAAAAATTCATGACATTAGTCGGAACTCGAAACGAAATAAAGAGTAGCTTACTTGGGATTTCACGGCGCACTCTTTTATACGCGAATGTGCAAAATTAGCCTATATGGAATTACACACTTATATGGATATGTGTTTAAAAATACTTGGTATCTGCGTCATAGAAGATCTTTGAAGTGCGTTACTACATGATGAATCTCTTTTATCTTATAATCTATGGGTTTTAAATGAAATCCAATTACACAAAAATAGAAGGAAACAGCGATTAATTACTTCTGACGTCATCTTTTCGAGGTTGTTCCCATTTTCATGATATGTGAATTCTTTTATAATTTTTATAATATAATTAAAAGTTGTAATAATATATTATTCTTATTAATATTAAATCATTGATATTCATTCATAAAATATAGAAATTGAAGAATAAATACGATTCTAAATAAGATAGAAACAAATAACACAAAAATGTTAATAAAACTCAATTACAAAAAAAAAAGTAATGAAATAATATTAAGTACACTTGTAAGTGATGCATGTGATGAAGATATATCGAAATGAGGAAACATGTATTATGTAATAGTGAAGTTATTTAAGATTTGTAAATTAGGAATAATAAGCTTTTCATTTGAGATATAAATTTTACTCGAGGCAGAAATATGCTCCCGACATAATACGGATTATTACAAATCTTATTGGCTTAGCAGAAATAAATTCGTGTGAAAATTATATCTTGGCCTTGTATATAATATGTGAACTGTAAAACAACTAATATATAATGGGGCGTTATTAAACTAAGTATGCTATTGTAAATACCTAATTTGTAAATCGATATTTACCTGTAATGTTTATTCGAACTTGTTAGTTATCTATTTATTAATAATCTATAGTGTTCATCATCTTATTAGTTCAAATTGTAATTAGTAGATGATATCTCTTTTTTACGTATTGATTTTAATTTGTCGGAAGTAAATTATAGTTTGTCATGTTAAAGGATATTTTAGTCAGTTAAATCGCAAAAAAGGGAAGAAAGCTTTTTAGACAACTCATATATATATATATTTGATTGTTTAGAATAAAAAGTACTAGTTATTGTTTAACTTTTTTTGCCGTAGATTAGGAAAATAAAAATAATCAAAAATACGTTGAAAATGTAGAATGTATCGGTGAAAGCAATGTCGTTGGTTGATTGTTTATTTCAAGAAAAGGCATTAAAAAGTCATTAAAAATGTAAAAATGAAGTATTTATTATCTTCTTGATAAGCTATAAAAATATAAAAATTTCTTCAAACGACAGTATAAAAAGGGATGGAGTATTTTATTAAAGATAATTATTGATTGTCTGATTTCGAAGAGAGAAAAGTTGTCGACGATAGAAAAAATATTGAGGCAAAGCGAGCTTTGATGCAAAAAAATTACGTTGATAAATACAAATCAACATAAGCTATAATGAAAAGAAAAAAATTTACTAGATGATCAATTAAATAGAGAAGGATCAAATATTGAATATAATATTATACTAAAATTAAGTATTTATAGATTATGGGTGAATATATTGAATAGAGGTCTTGAGAATATAATCTAAGTATGATTAGATTGACATGTTCATGTTATGTAGTTAAATGTTCATCCATATCATTATAATCCATATCGCGTAATCACAGTATTACTATCGAATTAATATAAATAGATATATGCTAAATAATTGTGCGATAATCAATAAGCGATAAATCAATAATCGAAGACTTATGTATGTACATATCTGACAAAACAACGATCGATAGTTTTTACAATTCAAAATCTTTAAATAAAAGTGGCAAGGGAAAAGAAGCGAAGTCTTTAATCAATTAACGCGTTATTATACTGCGCATAAACACGTTGCAGGGCAAAAGAATTAAAAGAAACAAATAAATAATCCTTAGCTTGAAGAACAAGCCAAAAGCAGTGCAGAGAGAAAGATATTATTCCATTTAATATTCATTTAACAAATTCATTATTCACGTATATATTCACTATGTAAGCGAGGTAATGCATATGCGAAGACAAGAATCTTGAAATCTGATAAGAGTAATTCAACGAGAATAAGCGAGTAATTAAATTTATTCACAAATTCATTTAAACCTGACTAAGAACACACATATCGAGACAAATCAGAAACAAACATGCCAATATAAAGGAAAAAATACCTACAAATAGAAGGTGCTTAACCTTCGTCTTCTTTCGAGAACTTACGCGAAAAGAATATCATCTCCTTTAGATATATCACCTCTGTCTACATGGCAGACCATACTTATTTAGCTAATTGCAATCATTTTATATACTCAATACAACATCATATACTTAATTAATTAATTTACTAATCAAAATTAAACTCAACTAAGCTTAATTATAATCTCATCTGCTCAATTAAGCTAGAAAATTAAGAATATACATATATCAAATTGATCTTACAGTCACGAAACACGATGTTATCTCCACGTTGAGATAGCACGAAGAATTGGGAAATTATTGCTGACATTTTCTATATTTTATTATTTTGCAATTTAGTCCTCGATTTGCAGGTTCAAGGAGATCTGATTTTGGTTTGCTTTTCTTTGTGAAGAAGGGGGACAACTATATACCAAAATAGATGCTCTATTTAATATCATCACACATATTTTAGAATGTCATACAAAATATAATAAAATAGTTTCACATGAAAAAAGTAGATCTTAGTATTAATATGTTGGGTTCATTTGGATGGAGAGATTTGAATTCGAAGATGGAATTGCATAAGGATTTAAAATCGCTTTAGGAATAAAATACTCCTTCCGGTTTTTTTGTACATGTCATTTTAGTATAAAAATCTTATTTCTAAATACTTATCGTTCTTACATTTTCATGCATATTTAGTTCAATTTTTCCTGTGTCCATCTATAATAAAGCCATTGTTCAAAGGTCCTTGAGCTCTTCTATTATCCTGACTCAAACAGATGTATCATACTAACCAAAAACAGTTACTTTCACTCCCAGCAATCTAAAAGAGATCAAATCCAGAGAAGCAACAAAGAGATACAAGTCAAAAATTCTAACTAACAGAGAATGCAACAGAGTAATGCACCAAAAGATTTCATTTTTACAGAACCTCTAAGACTCAACAGATCATAAGAACAATAACATAAAAAGCAAGTATGAAGGAGTATATTCTAAGCAGAGGTTCAATAATAAATATTCTAACTAACAGAGAACAGACCAAAAGAGAACTTGACAAATCTACATGATCAAAACAGAGAACAGACCAATTAGTGTACCTGATTGTTGCCGGAGCTGAAATGTGGGTGGGGAATTGATTAGGTTTCTGCTGAGAGGCTGAAAAGTGAAGAGTGGAGATTAGGTTTGGGCTAGTTTAGGGCGTCTTTTGCTGAGTTGGGTGTGTGTATGGCTCAGCATGGACCATTAGTCCTTTAATTTGTTCAACTTGCATCGACCAGAACTTAATGTGTGAAAGGAGCTACTCCAAAAGCACCAATGAATGAATAGATATAATTTGTTGAAAAGTTTAGCCTGTGACAACTAAATTAAACTATATACTCGTTCGTCTATATTCTGTAAAATGAAAATGAATTCTGTGATGGTATTTTATATTGCACATGATTTATTTGATATAATTATAAATAGTAACAACAAATACATCATTTTCTTATAATTATCAAAAGTGAGTATATCATATACCTAATTTAAACATCATTATCTAAAAAAAATTCAATTCTTGCGTCACTGTCATGCTTGGTCGAATAATCGATATTTAAGCCTTTTATTTTTTTTGTTTATATGAAATAATAGATTATTTCTGTCATCATCTTTATTTGAATTAATTAGGTTTATCATTTAGATTATTTGATCGACACTCCATTTTTTTAACTTTGGTATATGTTCTTATCTCACTTTTATATTGGTTTGAGTTTTAATTTATCTCAGGAATTTACTGAAGTTTTAGTTTTTTTGCTAGTGTTACATATTTACTCTTAAATTATCTTTGCTGTCGTTATGGTTTTGTGAATCCACTTATTTGACAATATTGTATTATAATTTATAAAGATAAAGAATTGAAGGCTGATATTTTCTATAAGGTAAATTTGATAACATCATTGTTATATTATATTATATAATATTAATTCGCAACTATGAAATTAATATAATGAATTAAAAGTTAAAATATATGAAAGGAAGAAAAAAATTAATGAGTTTCATAATTATAACAATAAATTGAAGTTGGTACAGATTAACAAATTAATATACTAACCTTTCATTTGTTAGTAAAATGTCTTCAAAAATAGCGGTAACAAAAAGAAAGAACATAAACTAACATATCATCAAGTGTCGTTTGTTAACAAATGGAAACAACCTTTAATATCGAATTAACGGCGTTATATTTATGTTTATCTTTATTATAATTTCTTTTGGTTAGGATTCAATATGAAGTTTTTCTAATTTTTAGTTTTTATTCAACAATTGATAAAAGTTATAGTTTCAATAGTATTATACTCCCTCCGTTGTTTTAACCATTTGAACATATATTAAGGGAAAAAAAAAATAGTAAAAAATTGCATTGAAAATGTATAGTGACAATCAAGTGAAGTAATATCATTGGTTGGTTGTTAATTTAAAGAAAAAATTGTCAAAAAGTATATTTTGAAAAATTACTTCAATTTCAATTGATCTATATATTTTTCCTTATTCAATTGTATTTATAGTAATTTTATAATTTTTATAACTAATTAAATCAATTGATATTCATTCATAAACTATAAAAATCGAAGAATAAATACCAATTCTAAATAAAATAGAAACAAATAACACAAAAATGTAAAATAAAATCTAATACAAAAAAAATCAAAGTAATGAAATAAGATTCGAAGTACACTTGTGAAATTGATGGAAAAGGAAACGTGTAATTAAGTAAAAGTGAAGTTACACTTAGGATTTGTAGAAATTATGAATAGTAAGCTTTGTTGAGATATAAATTTTACTTTGAGCCCTTGATATAAAATACTCGAAATAATTTGATTTGACGGTTAATGAAAGGATATAATTGTATTTTAATAAATTTCGAATTAAACTTTAAGGCTACAATCTGAAATCATCTTATAATATAAGAGTTCAAATTGCAAATAAATTTCTAGAACTCACATATTTGACGTGCTTGATACTCATAAGCAAAATACCACATGTGATAAGAGGCGAATGATGCCTTTGTTGGTTCATTTGTGAAGCTCTTAGAACCCGCCCCAGCGTCCGCTTTTGATAAAGGAAAATTAATGAAAAAGGCGATCCATTGGTTGATTGAAACTAATTAATTCTTTTTCTCCTTACTTTCACTAAATTACATGTCTTCGTGTACTTCGTAAAAGATAACCTAATTCTTGAGAAAAAAAAAAGTCATCATCTCCTATATTACATCTAAGATCATCATGATTTAGGTTTCTCTTCACTCCAACCTCTTTTCACATGTAGGATTGTTGTGACTATAAGATATTGTATTATCTTTATCGTAACATTAAATTATAGGCATAGTAACATTAAAATAAGTTTGTGAAAGTTGTTCCGGAGAAAAACTCGGGCCGAAATAAATTATCAAAAATATACTCCCATCGATTGACAAGTAATAATACGGAACTCTTATAAAAGCGTAATCGGAGTCGTTTAGTCGAAATTTCATGACATTAGTCGAGACTCAAAGCAAAATAAAGTAGTTTACTTAGAAGTTTCGCGTAGCGCTCTTTTTTTCTCTGTGAGTAATCTACAATTAGCCTGTTGGATTTACCTTAAAAAGATTCTACGCTTATATGGATAACATGTTTACCATCCTTGGTATCTTTGCGTACATAAGAAGATGTTGAAGTGCGTTACTACGATGAATCTCTTATCTTATAATTTATGGGTTTTTAAAGTCAAATTAAAAATAGAACCCGTTAATTACTACAATCACGTCTTTAGGTTGTTCAGGTTTTTCGTGATATTAATCTTTATAATTTTTTATAATATAATTAAAAAGTTGTAATAATATATTATTCTTATTAATAATTAAATCAATTGATATTCATTCATAAACTATTGAAATTGAAGAATAAATACCAATTCTAAATAAGATAAAAACAAATAAAAAATGTTAATAAATCTAAATGCAAAAAAAAAAAGTAATGAAATAATATTAATTACACTTGTGAAATTGATCTTAGATAATCGAAAGGTATATCAGATAAAAGAAACATGTAATTATCATAAAGTGAAGTTACATTTAGGATTTGTAAAATTAGGAATAATAAGCTTTCGTTGAGACTTAAATTTTACTCACAGCACGATATATCAACATGTCTGAGGTATTACAAATCTTCTGATTGCCCCTTTTGATTTGCTATTATTATTGGCTTATGAAACCAATTTTGTGAATTATATATTATTTTTTAACTTGTATATAATATGTAGAACTTCGCCAAAACAACTAATATGTAGTAAGGACATTATTAAGCGAGGTTTGCTATTGTAAATACCTAATTTGTAAATCAAAGGTTACACATAATGTTTGTGCATGCTTGTTAGTTATCTGACATGTGTCTATGGTGATTGGTGAGCAATAAATGCTGTGGATTTAAAGGAGTATGGTGAAGTAGAGGCGTATCTCTTTTTTAACTTATCCGTTAATATTGATTTTAATTTGTCAACGTGTCAGTTAATATTGATTTTAATTTGTCGAGTAAATTACGGTTTGTCTTCAAGTAAGGGATATTTTAGTCCATTAAATACTTAAAATGGAAGAAAGCTTTTAAGGCAATTTCGTCTTTTGCTTTTATATATATATATATATATATATATATATATATATATATATATATATATATATTTGATTGTTTAGAATAAAAGTACTATTTTTTTAGTTATTGTTTAACTTATTTTGCACATAAGTTTAGGAAAAATAAAAATAATCGAAAATATATTGAAAATGTGATTGAAATGATTAAAACAATATCATTGGTTGATTGTTTATTTCGAAAAGTAGTAAAAAAGTCGTTAAAAATGTAAAATAATATTTATTATCTTCAAAACGACAACTATAAAAAATAAAAAATAAATTGGTAAGCGGCCAGCTATAAAAAAAGGAGGGAGTATTTTATTAAGATAATTATTGATTGTCTGATTTTGAAGAAGAGAGAGAAAAGTTATCGGCCCGATAGTAAAAAATGTTGGAACAAAGCGAATTTGTCTGAAAAAATTCGTTGATGAAGCAGTGATTATGAGTTATAAGAAAAAGAAAAAATTTATTAGATGATCGATTAAATAGAGAGCCGGATCAAATGTAGATATAATATTATACTCCGTAAGTATTTTATGGGTGTCATTGATATGATCGATGAGGTCTTGAGAATATAATCTAAGTATCAATGAGTAACTGATCACTCTTTCTTGATGAGATTGAGGGAGTATGTCTTCAGGTTCATGAACTTAACCTTGCTAATGCCTGAGGGGAGAAAGTAAATTTGTATATGTACGGAGTCTTGCTTGACAACCCAGCTCTAAAGTGCTGTAAATCTGATCTTCTGTCTGCCGAACTTGTAATAATCAATTAATTCAGATTTCATGCCTGTATTATGGGTCGAAGATCATATTTCTTTGATATTCAAAATAGGCTAATTTTTCATTCTGCCCATATCTTTATTACGTATATATTTTTTATGTGGTTTATGGCCCAATGTCTCAGCTTTTCGCAATAGAAATAAATCTTTTATCTTTAATATTAAACTAAAATATAAGGGCTTGCGTTTAAAATATTTTATATAATTAAAATAAAAGCATGTCGAAACTTTTCTTGCTTTTGTGTCCTTTCCCAACACTCTTTCCCCATCTTCATAAAGTAACTTTCATTCATGAAGCTTTCGCGTCAGCAATTCTTTTGATCTGTCCCATGCTTATAAAGCACTACCATGAGCTTTCGCACAATAACGATTTTTTTTTGGCTAGCCATCTCTACTTTCTTTTTTCCTAAACTTTATTTAAGGCTTAATTCTTATAGCCACGAATTTTTGTCGGCTCAGATTCGGTTGCTCACCAACTTCTGTCAAGTTAGCTTTTATTTTTTGAGCTTTCATAGTTGAATTTTGGCCGTCACGTATTTTTATTTGTATTTATAATATTTTATGAAAAAATATATTAATAAAAATACATTTCAAATTCTTTACGTTAATATATTTTTTGCCGTCAAATGTTATAAAGCAACGAAGCAAAAATATACATGGTCAGTAGAAGTATGAAAAGAGTGAAAAAAATCGAAATGATGTCTTTATTGGGATAAAGGGTAATTTCTTTTTTTCTGCCAAAATCTTTCAGCCAGAAAGTATCATGTATGTATAAATTAAGGTCCATGATAAGAAAACCATGGGATTCAATCAAAATTTCATCTTCATGGAAACAAGCAAAGAAGACGATTGTCATTTAGTTTCCAATTTAAATATATTCATGCTTTCTAGATTTAGTTGACTTTATGTTAAATGTATTCTCATGATGTAAATGTCAAGGTTTCACTAGAATGCCATTATGTTCTACTATAATTGGGCCACAAATCCCACCATGTTTATTTGAAAATGCCACCTCATCCAAATTGACTAAGTATCACTTATATTAGGATCTGCTCTTCTTTCTCCCGATTGGAATGAAAAGTGGCAAAATAAAATGGGATAGAGAGAGTAACAGTTAACCAGAATGAAACAAAAACAAAACAAAGAGTTCACTACCCAATAAGTAATCCAAGATGAAACAGTTTGCCATAGTGAAAGGATAAGCATCTCCACTAATCATCAAACAAAAGAAAGTGCCCGATGTAATAGAAAATCAAAAAAAAGCAAAAAACTCCCCAGTGCGACGGATGAAATGAAATTCTAAATGTAGAAGTGTTTGTGCCCTATTAATCTGTCATAAACATAGACAGTGTTCTTAGTCTGTTTTATGATGATGATACTCTTAGGATATTATAAAATAGCTGTAGGGAATTAATAGAAAAGCTGAGCTATCTGTGGCTTTCTGAAAGAAAGCAATCTGAAAACTCATACGAGGAAATGGCGATTCTGGCGAACAGCAATTACAGCGAAATGAGAGCGAGATGGAGTCAACGTTTCATGACTCGCCCAAAAGCGTATTAGGCCTCTTCCCTCGGTCTTGGGGCGGCGAGGGCGTCGTGGCTTCCGGGATAAAACCACTTGCCAGCGATGGGCAGCTGTATGAGCCGTCGACGAGCAGCCTGCGAGCTTGAGTATCGGGCAGAAAAGCAATGAAAAGAGAGATGGGAGCTACCGGTTTTTGTGAAGCTGTGTTTCTTTTTTTGATTTCTTTGTGTTATAGATGGATTTGGCAATGATATGTAGAGGCTGGCTATTTAGCAAACGTCTGCTGCGTTAGGTGCAGCTGGCACCACTTGGCAAGCGAATAAAACGTGTCTTAGCGCCCATTTTGATTTGAATGCAAATCAAATTCGATTTCAAGTTTGAAATGCGAAAGCCGAACCGACCGAGCAAAGTTGGCTCATGACCACCCCCGCTTTTTAGAATTTGCGTTCGTGTCCATAAGTGCGTCTGCCTTAGCCTTTGAGCTTTGCTATAGCAAAATGTATCTAAATTTCAAGTATACCTTTTCACTTGAATATAGACATTAAATTTGCTTTATTAATAATTGAAAATCTACATTTCACAAAATTTGAAACCTGAGCTAGAGGATTCTCATTATCTATGTCCTTGAACTACTAGCATAAAGAAGCGAAATGCGTGGGATGTGCTTGATTGGTCATGAGAGGCTTGAACTTAGTTTAATACTTAATCACGAGATTAAATGACATTGTGACTCGAACCAGCGCCAGCGTGAAAAGGCTAATATAGACATTAAATTTGCTTTATTAATAATTAAGAAAATCTACATTTCGCAAAGTTTGAAGCCTCGAACTAAAGGATTATACGTTATCATGCCGCTTGGTACACATAAGAGGCAAATGCGTAGGATGTGCTTGAATTAGTCGAGAGAAGAGCAGGCTTCGTTTAAACCAACTGATATGAGATTAGCAAACGTGACTCGAACCAGCCAGCTGCATGAAAAGGCTAGGATGTTAATACTTAGCATTCAAGTTTTTTACCCGGTTGGTATATGGCCAGGAGGTAGAAAATTTACATTTCACGTTTTCATGTGATTATGTGAACCTGCTTGATTCAAGGATCCAGCGATGAAAGGAGAAACTTCTTCTTTGCCATCTAAATTTGTGACCGAAGTTTATTTGTTGTACTACTGTCTCCTGTCCTTAAGTTTGTTATATCCTTTATTTGTATTTATATTTTTCTAGAGAATTAATGGGGAAAATAGAGAAGCTATCTGGCTTAATCTTTGTAGTAGAGCAGTAAATTCATGCAATACAATGTCGATATTCTGAGGAAAAAGCTGGAGCAGCGTGAAATGCAAACCCCGGATAATCGCGTCCGACCAACTTTCCTTAAGCAGATTGACGTCTACCCAGCGGTGCTTAAAAGGCGGCAAAGGTGATCGTTCGAGAATAAAATGACTCGATGATGAGCTTCCTGGCGCCGTGAATCGATAAACCGAACCGTGAAAGATATTTATGCCCGTTATTTATGGGAGAAAAGCTGCTTTGAAGATATAAGCGTCTATTTAGACAAATACATTACCGGTATCGTTTAGCATCTCTTTGTTTCCAATTGTTAGAAATTGGCTTGAATTCCTTTACATTGTACGCATCGTCTAAAGTTCATTTTGGTCCTCTTTATGTTTATATATATACGATAGTATATAAGTTTATTTTACATGCTTGAATAGCGAAGTTTTGCATAAGACTCTTAGTAGCGTTAAGCGACTATTTAGGTCAAATATTGTAATCTATTTCTTCCCCATTATAGTAAAATTTTACGGTGGCTTTGCCCGTAGATTGAATCCTCTTAGCGTAGATTAGAGGATACCGTGGTAAATTTATGATGTTATTTACTTTCTTTTGTATTTTTCTTTCACGTAATTACGTTATCTAGTTTCGCGTCGATATGAGTGGTATGTCGGAGCTCAGATGCATGTCAGGCAAGGCGATGGGTGGTAAAGGTTTTGAAAGTAGATAAGTTTAATGGGAGAAATAGTTTCGGTCATGGCAAGAATCAAGGTGAGGGCATTATTGAAGCGAGAGGGGATGCAGTGCTCTCTTTATGGAAAATCCGCACGGTTCGAAAAGCGGGATTCTTGGGGAGAAAAGCACATTCAGCGTTCTTTGTTGTCTCTGGAGGATGAGATTATTACGGAAGTTTACGAGCGGGGAGACATTGCTAGATTGTGGGCTAAAATTTGGAGAGAGATACGTATATGACCGACTTAACCCAGCAAGTTGTTCTTTGAAACAACGTCTGTTCAGCCTGCGTATGCAGGAAGGTACGTCCTTAAAAGACCACTTAGATAAACTAAATACGATATTACTAGATTTGCGTAATATTGATGTTTATGTTGATGATGAGATCTTGCATGAATTACATTAGTTTCTTCCACCCGGCATCATATGAAAATTTTAAGGAATCTATGACCCCAATGGTAAAGACTACTATAGCTTCTAGAAAGAAGTTAAATTCTTTTCATATGAGGAGAGAAAGTGAGGCATGGGCGCTTAGTGGTTCTAGTTTGGATACTTTCAATTTGTTGAGTTATTACTTGATAATGTCAGGGATTTGTTAAGGGGAAAAAGAAATTTCCTAAGAAACAATTCAAAAGGGTTCAAAACTAGGGGATGTCTGTCATTACTGTAAAGAGAAGGGACATTGGAAAACCGATTGTCCTAGAAGAAGCGAGAGAGGCAATTTAATATATCTGATGCTAGCTATTTAATTTGCCGAGAGTAGTACAAATACGGCATTAGTTCTTGATAGCCACATTTTACAGCGTGTGGATACTTGATTAGACATCTCTTGCTCATGTTGTCTGAGAGGAATGGTTTTTAAGAGCTTTTGAGCAAGTAGATGGTATTGTATTTCTATGGCAGCAGAGTTACGTTTTTAAAGTAGTCGAGGATAGGTTAAAAATTAGGACTCGTGATGGTAAGTTACATGCCTTAGAATATGTTAGATATGTTCGGCGTGGCAGAAGAATTTGATTCCGGTAGTGCGCTGAGCGAAAGGGTTCAATTTTAAAGGTGAAGGTGGAGTGATAAATGTACGCGAGAGGTTACAGGGAGTGGTCTAAAAGGTGTTAAGTAAGAATGCGTTGTATTTTCTACAAGGTGCTTTCTGACTCTTGATTACACTCTTGTTGCATCATCTGTTGTTGAAAATGATAATATGACTAAGTTGTAGCATATGAGGCTTGGTCACATGAGTGAGAGAGGATCACCGAGATTACAGTTAGGGGCCAATCTTGCTTGGTGTCCGAGAAGTTGAAAGACTTAGGGTTTTATTATTGTTGTGTCTTTGGAAAATTACATCGCGACAAATTTCAGAAAGCATTCGTAGAGCAAAAGGTACAACTTTGGATTACATTCGCTCCGATTGTTTGAGTCGCTTCCGCAGAGTTGAATCTTTTTAGGAGGTCCGCAGTCTTTCTATCAGCGATTGATGATTATTCGAGGATGACTTGGGTCTGTATTATGAAGCGAGAAAAGAGTGATACTTTAAATGACTTCAAGGATTGGAAGATTTTAGTGGAAAATCAATGGGGGAAGAAGGTTAGCGGTAGCGTGCGATAACGATGCGGAATTACGTTAGGTAAAGGTTTGATGAGTTTTGTAAGGCGGAAGGATTCTTTGAAACATCATGCAGTTGGCGTCGCCCCAGCGAGAATGTATGGCAAGGCATTAATGAATCAAGCCATACGGAGAGAGGCTGGATTGTATGCTCTCGAATCTTTGGGATTAACGAGAATGTTTGAAATTTGACGATCAATAGCGACCTCTTTATACGATAAACCGTGGTCCTCGCGGTATTAATATGAAAAATCCTATTGAATTGTGAGTGCAATAAGTCTGGTGATTATACAAGATTGAGGGAGTCTTTGGTTCTTATTGCTTATTATCATGTGAATGAGGATAAGTTAGAGACGAGGGCAAAGAGGTATGTTGTAGGCTATGATGATGGTGTGAAAGGGTATATAATTTGGTAAATCTTACGAGAGAGAAGAGTTATTACGGCAGAAATGTAATATTTGATGAAAGAGAATTACATGTTTGGAATCGGCCATCGCGCCCTTAATTCTTGGAAGCGAAGGTGGTGTTGGGAAAGCGGGTGGAGCCACAAGACTCCCAGTGTTAATGGTGATGGTGAGAGTAAATTTCTTACCAGTCCACCGATCAAGGTAGAAAGCGTCGAAGTTCACGTCCCCGGATCAGACATCACCGGTTTGTTCTTGATCGCCCGAGAAGAGCAAACTCAGTCCTCGCCGAGGTATGGATATGAATATGTTGGCTTTTTGCTAGAATTCGCAGAGGAAGTTGATCACCATGATCAGGTTGCTTACAAAAGAAGCTATAAGCGGTACTAAGTCGATCGATGGCTTCTTCCATAGGAGAAGAGATGGAATCACTTCATAAGAATCAGACTTGGGAGTTGGCGAGAAGACGGTGGGAGAGAGAGAAAGATTGTTACTTGCAAGTGGATTTTCAAAGAGAAAGAAGGGTTGTCACCAGATGAGGGGGTTAAATATAAAGCTAGAGTGGTTGCTAGAGGTTTTCGCTCCAGAAAGTGGATTGACTACGATAGAGATTTTTTCACGTAGTCGAACCCAGCACTTCTATCGAGGTCGCTAGCATTTAGCAGATTTGCGCATTAGGACTTGGAGCTCGGCGGTAGATGCTCGAAACTGACTTTCTTACATATTGGAGAGTTGGATGAAGAAATTTATATGACCCAGCCAGATGGTTTCCAGGAACCCGGAAAGGAAGATTATGTTTGCAGATTGAAGAAATCTTTGTATAGTTTAAAAGCGGTCTCTAGAGCGGTAGTGCAAAAGATTTGATGGCGCTACATGATAGAGGTTGGGTATTCGAGGAAGTCCGTATGGCCGGTTGTGTTTTACTGTGAGGTTAGTGATGGTTCACTTATACACTTAGTTACGTATGTAGGCGATATGTTGATAGGCTGCGGGTTGAGAAGTCGATATTAGCTCGAGGTTTACTTAGTGATGAGTTTGAAATGAAGGATTTGGAGTGCTGCAAAAGAAGATTTGGGAATGGAATGTTAGGGACGGAAGTCGAGGAAGAGCACTAGCATCTCCCGGAGAGGTATGTTGAGAAGATTCTATCAGTTGGTATGGCTCTTGCTAAACCCGATTAAGGACTTCGAGTTCTCTGAATGCTCGTTTATGCATTTGCATTGCACCAGTCATGGCGAGAAAGTTTACATGGAGCAGCGTGCACTATACTAGTGTAGTTGGAAGTTTGATGTACGCTATGATGCCTTATTGAACTGATCTTGCCTTTATCTTGTTAGTGTTGTCGGTAGGTTGTGGTAACCTGGGGAAAAAGAATATTATTTGTGAAGAGGATTTTCGTTGCTCTGCGGAGAATACGCCGATATTGGTTTTGTTATGGTAGTAATAGTGAGTGTTTAATTTACGGATACTCGATTAAGACTATGATGGGAGATGTCAGCAGTAGAATCTATATTTGGTTATGTTTTTTACTCTTGGTAATAGTTGTGTTGAGTTGGAGAGCTACTTATTTGCCGATCCACGGTGACTTTGTCTACTACTGAGGCAGAGTATATGGCAACACCACAGGAAAGGCTGCTAAGGAGAATTATACGGTTGAGAGGACTAGTTAGTGATAAGGGCCTACATCACTTTGTCGAGGCGGTGATATATTGTGACAGTTTGAGTGCAATATGCTTAATCAAGGACCAAGTTCATCATGAGAGGACAAAGCACATTGATGTGAGATATCATTTTCTGAGAGGTGAGAAGAGGATTAAAGTAAACAAAGTGAATTTACTTGAATAACCCGGTGATGATATGTTCTGGCTTGATTCCTTGAGCAAGTTCGGCGATATGCGGACTAGATGAATATTGAGTTGTTGGTGCGTAGGTGACGTATGGCTTGAAACCACGTCGGTGCATCTGCTTTATCATTCATATCTGACGCATCACGGTACTTCGGATACATCACGGGTACTTTGAGAGAAGAAAGTTTAATTTTGTAGATTGAGTCAAAGGTGAAGATTTGTTAAATGGCCAATTCGCTTTCTATTATCTTATACTTGTCGTCAATGTTCATTTGTTCCTCTTACGTAGCCTATATATATACGATAGTATATAGGTTTATTTTCTGTACCAAATAGCTTGAAGTTTTTGTAAGACTCTTAGTAGCATTACTTCAACTATTTCAGTCAAATATTTTGTCTGTTTATTCACAATGCAGTGAAATTTTTACGGTGGCTGCTGGTGGATTGAATCTATAGCATCGTTAGGGATACCACGTTAAATTTACAGTATTATTTACTATTACGTATGTGCTTTTACATAATTACATTATCCTAGTTTAAACACATTTATAACACCAATTTTGGAAGAAAATATCCCGGCATACAATATTAATTGGAAGATGCGTCGTCAAGGGAATTCTGTCTTATTTGGTACTCCCACATTGTTGGATATAAAAGAATATTAGGCGTTGTGAATCCAAAATTTCATATACCGTTTATTATTAATCGATGATCTTACCTTGAAGATGGGATCAAAATATAAAGTTTGAAAATCGTGCGGGGCATTCTTTGAGAGTGTGGAGAGTGACAACACATAAGTAAGAACAAAGTGGCACTTGTGTATGATTGACTACTTATGCAAAAATGTCTACAGGAGGGGGTGCAAATCCGGGGAAAATGAGCTCGGAAATTGTGAAGCCAGGTGCGTGTGTGCGACCTGCGGACACGAATGCAGTTCCGAAAAGGGGGGGTCGTGCGAGCCAACTTTTGCTTCCGGTCGAGTTCGGTTTTGCACATTTCAAACTTGAAATCAGAATTTGATTTGGCATTCAAATCAAATGGCAGTTACATACGTTTTTATTTGGTCATTAAGGGTGTTTAGTGCACGCTTAATCACGAGAAAACGTTTTGGTTAGCGGCAGCCTCTGCATATTCTTGAAGAAATCCAGTAAAGCCATAATACAAGAAAATCAAATAAAAAAAAAAAAATACACGATTCGCAAAATCCGGAAGCTCCCGTCTCTTTCATTGCTTTTACGTCAAGTGATACTTTCGAGCTTCGTAGGCGGTTAAGTCGATCGGTTCATAGTGCTAGTGAAGGATCGTGAGGTGAATTTTATCTGAGGAAGCGTCGTCTGTCGTCATGCGCGAGGAAGAGGTATTAGATCGAGAAAATTCACAGCAGCGCTGCTGATGGAATCGATGTTGTCATCATGGTGATCGGTAGGTAATTCGAAATTTTTCGGTTGTGGTTAGTGGGGTTTTGGATGGTGGATTTGATTGTTAAGCGTTCGACCTTTGTCCCCTGAAGTCAGCAGCTTCCTCCACTATGTTCTGATGCGGTTTAGCAGTTCTTGCATTTGTTCTTTACCTCGGTAGTGGTGGTTCGAGAATTGTTCCACGAGGCTTTTTGCTCTTCTGATTACATTACTCGCCGGCACTCCAAATGTTCCGTGATTGATCGATCAACTGGCCCGATTTTCGGACGGAAATTTCAAAGGTGGAAGGGAAACAGTGATGTTACATCTTACGACCTTGAACTACTGACGGTTGCTTGGTTGAGAACCCACTGCAGTTCAAGATGATGGTGTTTGGAGTTTGTTGCCAGTCGACTCACGGAGACACTCCGATTATTTAGTCATGATTGTTGTTGGCTTATTTGTCGGATGATTTGTATAGCGTATATAAGCATGCGCTCTTCTGGCTAGCGATGTTGGGGCCTTGGCTTGAGTTCAAGTATAAGACTTCGAATCACGGGTTCCAGAAATTTATTATTAAGGAAGATTTACGGACTATAAAATGGTGGATGAAAAAATCGGTGGATGTCGGTTCGAGAACTTGAGTTGTCTTCCACGAGCAGAGATTGAAGGAATGGTCTTGAGCGAAATGTTCGAGGAATTCTTTGCTTGATGTCAGTGCCACCATGCTTGGATGGAAACTTCGAGAACTATTTGAAGCACAAGCGAGAAGGATATGAACATGTTGCAATTAATATGTTAAGCTTGAGAATAGAGAAAAAGAGAGGGCAATAGGAAAGTTTGGGATCATTATTTGTTTATCCCAGCTCACTCTGTGAAGTGCAAGGTGGAATGTTGTGGAATTTGGAGTGTAGCCGAGGTCTTTCGAAAGGGAAGGGGAGAAGAATGATTTTTACACCCTAAGGAAGCAGAGTTTCAAGAAAAGCGGATTCGACTTCTCGAGGAATTCCTTGAGGCTTTTGATGGGGTGTGTTCTGATTGTACCCAAGCGTGGTCATAAGTCCTTAGAGGTGTAAGCGGCGGAGAAGTCTTTTAGTTCTGATTTTGTAACGTATATGCTTGAGTGAACCTCGAACTTACCAAGAGAAATTTGTCGGTTCAAGCGATGGTCATTTTGGAAGAAACTATCACAGTGAAGTTGATTCAATTTCTGAGGAATCACGCTTGGGAATTGGTGGATCTTAAAGCCCAGGGATGTAAAACTAAAATCAAATGGATTTTTTAAAGAAGAGAGAAAATAATTTGATAAGGGGGCCGATTAAGATAAAGTACAAAAGTAGACTAGTCATTTGTGAGATAGACAAAAGAAGGACTAGACTATTTTGATCTTTTTATTCTCGTGTTTCAGGATAACGTCCATTAGGATTATCACGGCATTGCCTCATTTCTTGCCAATTTAGATGTACGTCGAATGGATGTAAGCGACATTTAAGCGGAGAATTAGATGAAGAAATTTAATAGAACAACTTTGAGGGTTTTATAGTTCGAATAAAGAGGAAAAGTATGTCGACTTGTCAAATCTTTGTATGGAGTTAAAACAAGCGCCCTAAACAGCCTTGCGAGAAGTTTGACAAGACATTACTTTTCGAGTGGATTTAAAATCGATAAGGTGTAATGAGAGTGTGTTTATGTAAAATCCTTGAGAGAGGGATATGTAATTCTACAACTTGTATGTGGATGACATCTTCCGTTGTTGGTATGATAAAGATGATTGATCCGCCCCGAATATGTTGAACTCCCGAAGTTTGACACGCCAGGGGCATGGGACAAGAAGATCTAATTTTGGGGAGTCCATTGGCGGGAGCTCTGATGAGTGCAGTGTTAACCCGATCACGTTATGTCGATAAAATTCTTGGGAAATTTTGCGAAGATGATTTGGGAGAATGTCGACTCGGTGGATGAACATCGATACCTCGCGAGAAGAATAAAGGGGAAAAGTGTCTCGAGCGAGTATTCTCCCGAAGTTATTAGAGTAAATGTACGATGAGTTATCTTATACGGATAAAGCTTATTCGATAAGCAAATTGAGTAGATATACGAGTAATCAGTACCCGATCATTGGAAGCTATAGTGAGAAATGCTTAAGTACTTGAGACATACTTCGGGATTACGGGTTGCACTATACGCAGCGTTATCGGGAAATTTGTACTTGAGAGTGCGGATCTGAGAGGTGGATCTCCGATCTTGGAATAGCTACTAGTGGATATGTGTTAGCTTTAGGCGGTGCGGTATTTATGTCATGGAAATTCCCACGAAACAAGCGTTAATTGCCGAGATCCGCGTGGAGTTTGAGTTCATTGCACTTAGACAAGTGTGGGGAAAAGCAGAATGGTTAAGGCAATTTCTTGAGAATATTAAATTTAGGAAAAGCCAGCGCGCAATTTGCATATATTGTGACAATGAGTACCTGCCGGTGGGGAGGCAACGGCCAGCATATAATGGTAAGGAATCGAGACACGTTAAATCGGCGACATAATACCGATAGACAATTACTACCAGTTGGAGTTATCACTTGTTGATCATGTAAGATCAAAGGATAACATAGCGGATCCACGTTGACCAGGGTTAAGAAAAGAACTAGTTGAGAATTCATGAAAGAGATAGGATTAAGAAAACCACCCGAGAAAAAATACGAATAGTGGCAATACCTTGTTGGCCCAGGAGATCCAGATTCGAGTTCAAAGGGACAAGCCAGCTCATATAGTATTATTAGATTCTTGTGGGGATTTCACTGCACATTCCTAGATGAGAAACAGTGATACCCGCAGGGTAAGGTTAAGCTATGCTTTTAATGACTCTATGAGATACTGAAGGAGTAGCGCGGGTTACTCGAAATAATATGAAGAGTCACCTATGTGAGCTAAAGTAAGGGGCCGCTTTAGAAGAGAAATGCTCGGAGGGTGCATTTCTTGGCGGCAAACTCCTGAAACCGAGGCACGTGTCGAGGCTGACGAGGGCCTTGATAGTGAGAAGCGTCTGAGTCGAGATCCCGAGACTGTGTAGTATGTCGTTGCTACAGCTTGAATTAGTTCAAACCAGCCCAGCGTCTCACATGTACGTTGGTGAATGTAAACATATATGTACATAAGGGAAAGGTTCCCGAGGCATCGCTTACTATCGCATGCGAGGAATCGGTCGTTGTTGCTATCATGGGTGCTCAGTCAAATCTTTTCAAATTTGTATCTGTGGGGATATTAGTTTTATTGATTTTGTTTGAATACAAATTTTGATTCATGTGGAGGATGTTGGATATAAAGAATATTGGCGTTGTGAATCACGTCCGCTACCGTTTGTGTGTCGATGAGCTAGCATAAAGATGGGATGGCCAATAAAGTTTGAAAAATGGAGTCTTGATGCTGGCATTCTTTAGAGAGTGTGGGAGAAGTGACACTTTATAAGTAGGCTCACAATGGCCTTGGCCAATGTGATTGACTACTTATGCTAAAATACGAGACCCGTGAGAGAGGGAATCCGGGGGTAAATGAGCTGGAAATTGTGAATGAAAATTGTTTTGGCGTACACGATCCCATACTATTATTGTTCCGAATTAAGCCGATGTTGAACTATTGAAGTGGGGACTTTGGGGTTGCCTATTTTGTCTAGTAGTCAGTTGCTTTCTTTTCCGATAATGAATAAGTGATAATGGGGGTGATGGATTTGATTACAAGACCTGAAACAGAGTTTGAAGATTCTAAGTTGGATAAGGAAAAACGATAAAAGGTTCGTAGTATGAGATTATGAGATTTTGTTATGTTGTGATTATAGGCCTAATCTAATCATCAAACCTAAGTAAACAATGATAACGACTGAAGTAAATTGCCGAAAAATAAACGACACACAAATTTTATCTGGGTTCCCCCTCGATGTGAAATTAGATCTTTTGTTCTTCTTCTTGAAATCTCTTAAAAAATCAGCCCAGGAAAGATTGTTACAATTCTGGTAATTTAGAACAACTCGATTGGTAAATACTTTATAACTTAGTATTCTCAATAACAAAGCCTCACAATATTATTGATGATGATTCAATAATATTCTCTCTAGAAGTTGTTTTTGTATGTTAATTTTGTGATAGCAAACCTATAAGAAAAGAACATCTATTTATAGGAAAACACAGCGCAACTTGAGTCAAAATAAATAAAGAGTCGAAAGCGCCTCAAATTACGTAGCGTGCAATCATTGAGACCCATTCGAGACATGGGGGTCTCGATGAGCCTCAACGACTCTCGAAACTGACTCGCGCAAGAGAGAGAGCCCTTTTTGGTGCATCGGGACACAGCCGGGGGCCGAGGATACCGATGCCTACCGATAGCGGCGATTTTCACCGGCCCAAAAATGCTTCTTGGCGCCAGCAATCTCCCAAGTTGAAGAGCGTTTTCAAAACACCGTCTTCAAACACCATTCTCACAGTAGCCACCGCCAGTTATTCATTACGAAGATTAAGCGAAGTTAGGCACAACCGGTTCTCATGTCGCCACTTTAAGATTGTAACATATCGGTGGGTTTCGTTCACGGAATCATACCGAGCTTGAGAACTCCGTTACCGAATCTGAGACCGTATAAAATGGTATCTCAGTCCTATATGCTTGGTTCTAGCATGAAATACGGGATTCTTCGCCAGATGAATAGCACTCTGGCTATCACAGTACAATGTATTACTACCATGCTCAAGATTCAGCTCCTTCAGAAAAGCTTGCAACCATATCGTCTAACTGCGGCTTGACCATAGCGGCGTACTAAGCCGCGCTTGACAATGCTACTATGGTGCAACTTAGATCTCCATTGTCGCGGTACCTCAACGTAAACACATATCCACGCTATTAGATTTTCTACTATCGATATCACCACCGTTGTCGGCGTCTACGCATCTATCGGCCCATGTCAGTTACCGGAAACACAAAGCCTTTTACGTACTACCATTCGGGTATCTTAAAATCCAGCTTCACGAGCACCGATATTTTCTTCTGGGTTAGACATATATCTCTGTGACTCCAGCTGCGTATGCGATGCTCAGTGAGTGCGAGCCATTGCATACGTAAGACTACCTCTTTGCGAGAGCATAAGGCACACTTATCGTATACCTTTAATTCATCCACCGGTCTCGGGTGATTGTTCTCTGAATAGTGAAAGTGGCGGTATCGGGGTACTTGCGATTTTGCATCAGCAATGTTGAACGACGATGCGCTTTTTGGTATTATTCTGTGTTAATCTCAGTCGATCTCTGATTATTCTCATCCCGAGAATTTGCCGCTGCGTCACTTTAGTCTTCATTGCAAATCTCTTGACCATGAGTGTCGGCCGCCCCGCATCGCCGTCGATGGGCGGCTTCGGTTTAAAAACACGATTCGTTTTATCCAAAAAATGTGATCGCGATTAAGTTTCCCAAATCAAAAGCGGTTTTTGAATTTTATAATCCATCAGGCGATGCTCCCAGCTTGACCAACCCAAATATATATACACAACATATCTAAAATAAAGTAATGCGTGAGACTAAAGATGATCATCTGCGTATCAGGAAAAGCAAATAAGCCAGCGGCCAAGCCAATTTAAAGTTTGAAAAGAAATCTGACCAAGTAAAAGCGATTGGCCAATAGCATCAAAATCGGAGGCGAGATCCTCACGCCTTACCGATGCTCCACGCGCTCGGAACAAAACTCAACGACCTCTTGGGCTGTGCCTTTGTCGACACAGCCTGAATGAAATGCGCCAATGCGAAAAGGGGTGTAAGCGAAGCTTAGTGAAACTTAATACGAGGGGTGAACTTACCATACGAGCAGTCGGTAATATAATAAATATGAATCTGATACATATATCAGGACTACCTAAAAAGGTCATCTGACATGTAATTCCTACGAAGTCTCGAGACATAATACATGAAGATATAATAGAAGGTTTGACAGCGCACGATTACAGAAAGAAAATCAATGGGCTTCAGCAGCGACTAAAACTATAGTCATCAAACCTCTGTCTGCCATATCGCGATATACCCGACCTCCCAATGCGCGTAATCGTTATGAGCCCAGCTTAAGCTCATCTGTTAAGTACAAAGCGCGCGCTCTTATACTAAGTATAGGCGCGCGCTGACTTTATATAAGCGCGCGGCATATACGGTATAAAGAGCGCACAGCTATACAGGTATAAGAGCCGCGTACTTATACAACTTCGGTATAAAAGCTTATACACTTAAGTATAAAGCGCGCATGTTACTCTGGCAAATATAAGGTATGAGTGTCACATGCCTCTGCCGAGGAAGAGGTCGCTAGTCCCAGTAATCCCAGTGTAGAATTAAGCACGATCTTCCGAGGCCTCGAGCTTCATGCATAGCAAACAACTACTACTGCTCCCCAAGCAGTATTCACATTGTACTTAATTTAAAAAGCATCCATGATAGTAAATCAATCACAATGCTTGACAAGGCCTGAAAGCATGCTCAAAGTGCAGCCAAGGCCACAAAGCGTCACCAAATGTCTTGAAATAAGTACATGAAATGTAATAGTGCCGTCAAAGCCGGAGAATTAGAAATATAAGTTGGGAGTTAATTTCTTTCCTCAGCCAATCTTATTGCTTGAGAAGCCTTGTCAGCGTAACCTGGCGATTACATGTATATCGTTCTGTAATCATAACACGATAACATGTATATAAACCGAATCCAAAGGTAAATGCGTAAATGCTTTAGTGAGATAATCTTTACGTATATAGCTTTAATACCCATGACATACATGAAGACAATCGAAGATGGCATACTTTCCACGATCCCGGCCGCCCTAAAATGACACCGAAATTATAATCGAAGACTATTCTTATCTGGCGTTTTGGAAGATCTATGCGCCGACTCTTGGGAGAAGCTATCTACAAGCGATCTAACACGGCCAGATAAACTATCGAATTATAAATCGCGGATCTATTGTCGATTCCCGCTTCAAATTCCGTACTTGCTAAACTTTCATTGCAAATCGACATAAAGTCGTCCCAACTGTCATCCAGAGTCCGCCAATTAATAATCATACTCAGAAATATCAATTATAACTCGACTTGGAATTTTGCTTTTGACATAACGCCCTTTTAAATCAATTTTAAATCACGGTGCTGTCACTAACAACTATAATAAGGTCCCGATATAACCTCCTACGCATTTAAAAGTCTTATAAAAATATCACATAAAGTCAGCAACCTAAAGTCAACTTCGACCATGCGTCGCGAAACGTCTACAATCAGAATTTATATACGTCGGAACCGCCTTGACTAAGATTTATCATAAAATTCAATTATGGAAAAGTCAACTCAAAAGTCAACTATGTCAAAACCAAAGACTTGAAATTTCTTAGCATAACTCGAGAAGGAATGATGATGGGGAGAAAGATATTCTGATGATCTCTTGAGTTTTGGCGTGTCGAAAGAAATGGAAAAAATGAAATTTTTTAAGAGGGAGGATAAATTTCGTACAACGAAAAAATGAAGATGATGAAGTGTTGTGATGATGTGGAAGATAAAAGCGTGCCAAGATATTTTAAAAAACACCGAGGTCATTAGGTTTCGGTTAATTACTCGGCTGTCGTGCCTAAATCTCCACGAACTCGGAGTTTCAAAGATAAAAAATTCTTTCCCACTGGCAAAACACTACTAAATTATAAATGTAATTAAATGAAAACAATTTACAAAATAATATTATCGCCGAAATTAATTATCTTATCCACAGGGTCCCTTGTAGACATGAAAAATTAATTTTTTTCTTTTTAAGTAACTTGAGGTTATTCTGATCTGCCCACCTAATAAAATTTAGGCCTCGAAATTTAACAACAACAACCCAAGAACATATAATAACACAAAAACAAATACCATAGAAAAACAACAAACTACTTTCATTTGCAGGAATGCTTGATTTCTCGTCTCGTTCTTCTGTTCTGGTAAGCTCTTACAGCGGCTGATTCCTCCGGGACTTTCACTTAAGGCCAGCATGTACATTCCACAAAACCTTCTCTTTCCGGTCGAAAATCTCCGAGCTTTAGAATTAACCACTTGAGCGTAGAGGTCTACATGGCTCCGGAGGTGAGCTAAAATATGCGACTCGTCGGGGATATGCTAGCAGGGATACATGGAACCGCATTATGAATCCTATCTAAACTCGGAGCAAAAGCGCTTGACCGATGGCTTGGGAATATCCCCGAGGATCTCGAATGGTCAGAATATAACGAGGACTCGACTTACTCTCCCCGAGCCGCATCGCTCACTTCGCACGGAGATACCCGCAGGAAACACCGCATTCGGCCGACCTCGAAGCGGCAGAGTCTCTTCTGCGATGATACGCATGCTTATTGCAATACATCTGAAACGTCTCGAAATCTTCTTTGAATCGACCTAAATCCATTTCTCTTGAACTCTCGACCCGGCCTGGAAGCCCAGCAAAGCTTTCCTCTACCTCATTCCGACAAAAACAGGTGCGGCTTGTCTCGCTTGTCCCCAATCTCGCCAGGTAGTGCCCGTACCGATACTAGCATGGAAGGCATTTGTTGTAGGCGGGCTTCCCATCTTGGGCAACTTCAGGCTATTAATTCGGAGAGTTCGAAGCCTTGAGCCGAACATATCTCGATGTACGTATCGTTCTACCGGATTGCCCGTGATGCAGGATGAGAAAAGATGTACTAAACTCAACAAATTACAGGTGCCTCCTGACCCTCAGAACCTCGAGAAGTGACTGAATCTGGCGTCGCGGTCGAAATAATCGACCATAGGTGCCAGGTGACTTCGCGTCACGGTCATAAATCTTCATTTGATATAGGGCCCACGTCACCTTGGGTCGATGGGTAGGAAATGAGCCGACTTAGATAGCTTTATCATGATGACCCAGATCCACGTAAAGTAGCCAAAGCCTCAGCGTGCAAAGGCCCAAACCGCGAAGTCCGTGGTGATATTCTCCCGTATCCGCTCGGGGAATAGGAAGAGTACGCGATAGAAGCACGGGATGTCATCTTTCGGCCTTGGCTGTGACAAACCAGAACTTTGCCCTGAAACTCTGCGTCTATAACTGCATTTCACGGCCGCAATCGTCGACACCAGTCGATACATGCTGTGCTACCCAGGGTACTGCTTATAAGGGAGATATTATGAAAGGCCTGCATCAAGAATCTCCTTACCGGCTCATCGAATACGGTACCTTATGATCACCCGTTCGTCACCGAGCTCCTTTTCGTCATGAAATGCGATGCGACTCCGTTTACCACGTCCCTGCAGTAACTGCGGTCACGTAAATCTTTTCTTTGTAATTCTAGATCCGATCTAGTCTTGGTCGAACTGCGTATGAGGCGAAATATCCGTATTACCGACGTCAAAACCCGACTCGGTTGTTTAAATCTACCTGCGGGTCCTTTGATTTCACTTTACACTCGGTGCGTCGACTCACTAGTTGCACTTCCAGAACAGCCTTTCAATGGAATCGAGTCATGTCAACATTGAACTCAATCCGCTCATAGCCTCGAATTCAAATCTGCTGCGTCGGGAAGATATTTTTAAACTATATGATCGTGCATCGGCATTGCTTAATACAGATAATATCTCCACAATTTGGCGCAAAGACTATAAGCCTGCAGCTCGAAGATCATGGGTGGTGCCGTGATTTACCGGCGTCGGGAAGCGGACAATCGCGGCCGTTACTGCGCAAACGCGCCCGATCACGTCACGGCGTCATTACTCATCACGTAGCCACCGAGGGCAGGCCGGTGCTCCTTGTGGCGACGTAGTCGGCTCTCGCTATGCCACAGGCAGTTCTCGCGTGCATATTCCCAATAAGCGGAACCCGTTTCTTGAAAGTGAGCTGATCAAATACTGAATAGGAAGATAGCGATGAATACTTCTAGGAAACTCTTAACCCTCGATCATTTCATTGGGGCGCTCCCGATTGCTTTCGCGGCCTCTACGTTACGTGGATCAACACAAATACCTGGCGGGAAATAGCATGCTTAGGAATTGCGCTTTACTTGACGGAACTCACATTTGGAAAACTTGGCATCTGGCTGAGGTCTTTGTCTTGAGGTCCCAAAAGCTCAATGCAAATCTCTTATTCCTGCCACGGAATATGTGGTGTCATCAATGAATACCACCTGAGCTGCGTCAAATACTCGAAATGCCGGTTCGTAGATCCATAAGGAGCCGCGGTGCGTCAAATCGAATGGCGTCGCTATAAAACTTCATAATACCCACATGTGAGATCAGCCGATTTGAATATCCTCCTCTCGATTACTGTTGATGATAGCAGGACCCATGAATCCCGATCTTCGAGAACACATGGCATCCTTCGGTGATCAACAATCGTAGTGCGGGCAAGGGTATCGACTTCTTAATGGTCGCTTTATTCATTTGCCTATAATCGATGCATGAGCCTCGTAGACAAATCGCTTCTTTTCACAACAACATTTAGTGCGGGAGACAACTCGATGCGATGGATCACGTAAAGGCATTCACATGGCGAGTCCATGATTCGCCTTGACTCGTGCTTGGCAAATCCAGTGCGGTGGAAGAGAAATTGGTCTTTATCACAGGGAATAACCTCGATAGCAGAGTCGATCTCCTACTGCAATTTGGCAGCCAGATTAAGTCCTCGGGAAAAACATCCTTGAAATCTCTAACTGACACTTGCGTGTGTCTGCCCTCTTACTGCTCCCATACCCCAGGGCAATCGCCTCGAATCAATCTCTACTGGCCTCAGTCGCGTCTAAGCTTCGAAGGAAAAATCTTTTCATGTCTCCCTTGATCGGATATCCGGTGCTCTAGAACCCCACAAAGTAATCTCGCTTCCGATGGCGATCAATAACGGCATGATGTTTCCCCGGCAATCCATGCAGATAAAAGATTAAAATCGAGAAAGCTCGAATGGAAGTAAATGTCCAGACGACAAGCGGCACTGACAATCGAAAAGGGCCGGTCTACATGTATCCTGTCAGCCTGGCCCGGCCTCCACATAGGTGTTATAATCTCTAATTAGGTGACGAAGGCACCTGACATACGGATAAAGTAGGAATAAAACTCACGAGAACAAAGATAAGCCATGTCGAACAACAGCTGCGGCCTCGATATAAATACGAAATAATGTACACAATAAGCGGCTCACAGGGCTCCTTGTGCTCTGCGATGAGTAGCGTGGTCGGCCTCGACAAAATCATTTCCGGCTGCTTCTCTGAGATCCTCCGGTTCATCCCCGGCCTCCTTGGTACTTCAGTGTCCTGCGACTCCCCACGATAACCGCCTCGGCCAGTGAGCCAGTCTTTACGCGCATCTTCATACTACAATAAGCGAGGGGCAATCGCCGCCCAAATGTCACCTGGCGGCGTGATAACTTATACCAAGCCACCTACTTAACAAATCACACTTACTGTGCCCAATCGACCACAAGCGTAACAGCGGGCCACTGCGAACCCCGGAAGACTACTCGAACTCCGCCCGGATCTCGTGGCGCCAGCAGGTAAAGGCTTGGAGTGGAATAACTTCGAGCTGACTATCGGAGAAGCTGAAGTAGCTCTGCCCGGGGCGACCTGCTGGTCCGTCCTCCTCACGGCGAACTCTAGACTAGAAACTAGGAATAGAAAGTCTCGAATTGGACTCTCATACGTGTCAGCTAGCTACGCCAGCCATTTCCATCTTCGGGAGGCTGCGTTACTTCGCGACATGGAAACTAGTAAAATCCATCGGTGAGATGCGGTGGCGTATCTTGCGTCAGCCCGTCCACTGATCTATAATGATCCTCTTACTTCTACGGATAAACATCGAGAGTAATTGACCTGAATCAACTGAGCGCACCGTACTCACTCCGGTGACCTCGGAAACCTGTGTCAAGAAATGGGCTCTACCTACTCCCGAGGCACGCCCGTGGCCGTCTCAGCAATAATTCTCCCGGAAGAAACAGCAAATCGCTCGAGGAAACATGAACACTCACTGCCATGATCGAGAGCCTTTCGGGATTCTCCAGGAGTCAGGCGCCTCGTGAAGAGTCTATAAGTAACAAACTTGACTCTGCATCTCGCCCGCAATCCCCAATCGGCTCAAGATGGACCCGTATCACGGATGAACTCGATAGCACACTGTGAACCCCAGAAAACTTGAATCCTCTTCGAGAAACCGATCAAACAGTACTCACGGAATTGACCCTGTGCTCGACGCGGCGTTAGCTCTCTACGAGGTCTACCCCAGCCTGCTCAGCGTACTGGAAATGCTTTCCCCGGACCTGTTTGGTCATATTTATTCTAAATCAGCGGTATACACCGGCCTGACTTTCATAAGGCTACCCGCAGCGCCTCTCGGCTACTGCACAAGCCTCGAACTCGGTGGCGTACGTCGGCGATCTCTGTGACAAAAGAAAAAAGACTCAAATTTTTACAAAAGACACCCTTCACTTGTGACTCAAGAAAACAGTGGCTGCGGCCAGCGCGAGATACCCCGAAATGTCGAAACCTAAACTCGATGCAGGTGCTGACCGCCCGGGTGGCCGCCCACAGGCGAAGTCGGTAAATTGAACACGAAGTCGCGGAAACCGATGGGCGACTCGATTTTAAAACACAGGTGCGTTTTATCCAAAAATGTGATCACTGATTAAGTTTCCCAATCCAAAAGCGAGTTTTTTAAAATTTACATAATCCATCGGGCGATATCAGCTTGACGACCCAAAAATATATACGCAGCATATCCCAAAATAAAAGCCTTCGGCAAGGCTACAAAAGATTACTTATCTTTATTATCCAGGAATACCAAAATGACAACAACCGGCAAGGCTAAAGTTCAAAAAGGAAATACAACAATCAAAAGCAGTTGACAACGCATCAAATCGGGCTGTGAGATCTACGCGCCCGATGCTTTCGCTTTAGCCGCCGGAACAAAACTCTCAAAGCGGCCTCTTGGCTGTCGGCAGCGCGAATGAAATGCCCGTGATGCGAGAAAGGGGTGTGGCGGCGAAGCTTAGTGAAACTTATCTGAGGTGAACTTACCATACGAGAGCAGGTCAATCGATAATATAATAGTCAAATATGAATACAATGCATATATCGAGGACTGCCTAAAAAGGTCATACAAGCGTAATTCCCTGGGAAGTACCGGGCATACATGAAGATATAATAGAAGGTTTCGAAGCACAATTCTAGAAAGAAATCACGATGGGCTTCGACAACGACTAAACTATGATCATTGACCTCCTATCTCTCGCCATCCCCACCGGTATACCAGCTTTCATCTTGGCGTATCTTTCGATCAAAAGTCTGCGGAATGGACTGTCGATGTCGCCTTATCTTAGCGGTATAAGGCTGAAACCCCATTTCATCACGCCTAAGTACAAAAGCGCGCGCTCTTATACACTAAGTACCAGGCCTGCCTTACAGCAGGTATAAGACACGCACTTATACAGGTATATAAAGGCCACTTGTATCTGTGTGATTATAAGGCACGCCGTGCTTACTCTGTTTCGGTATAAAACGCGCTTATCTGTGAAGTATAAGACACGCGCATACACTAAGTATAAGGCGATAGTGTCACGTATCCTGCGAGGAGGTAGCTTTAGTCCTGGCCAATCCCGGTAGAATTAAGCGCGTCTTCCCGAGGCCTCAAACAAATGCGTAACCCAGAGCAACTCTCTTGGCTTGTTATTCACATTAAGCGTCACATGATAAATGGAAATCAATCATGATAAGCAAACCAGGCCACAAACTATATCAAAAGTGCCGTAGAGGCCTGAAGCGTACAGTAAAGAAAGTGCCCGGCGAATACGTAATGTAATAGTCTTGAAGTCGAAGCCCACAATTCGGAAATATAAGTTGGGAGTTCAGTACATTCTTTACTTAAATCTTGGCCACGGAAACACAATCGCTAACAACGTTAGTATAATCATTCACCAATAATCATATAGCGATAACATGTATATAGATAGAATGATGCGTAAAATGCTTGGTGAGATAAATTGCTACTTTCTGTAGCTCTGTGAAACCCAGCGAAGACAATCGAAGATAGCCTTACTTTTCCCGATCAGCGCCCATGACACCCGGGGAATTATAATCGAGACTATTCTTTATGCAGTTTGGAAGATCACATGCTTGACTCTTTGGGAGAAGCCCATCTGCAAGCAGTCCTAGCGACGGATAAACTATCAGATTATAAATCCAGCCGGATCTGTGTCGATTCCCGCTAGAATTCCGTCTTATCGACTTTCTGGAGTACAAGTAAACATAAGTCGTTAGCTGTCAAAATCAGTCCATAATTAATAATCTATGCTCCGAAATATCAATTATAACTCGACTTGGAATTTACACTTTTAAATAGCATACTTTAATCAATTTTAAATGCTTAATTCTGCCTTCCTTACTTAACTATAATAAATTGATATAACCTCTGCATTTAAAGTCTTATAAAATATTCACATAAAAAGTCGACCGAAAACCTAAGAAATTGACTTCGACATGCACGTCCTCAAGCGATCTACAAATCACGAATTCATCAACATATCGTCCAGGGGGCCATAACTTGACTAAGATTTATTCCATTGAAAAATCAACTAAAAGTCAACTATCTTCGAAAACCAGAAATATCTCATGAAAGACAGAATTTCTTACCTTAACTCGAAGAGAATGATGGTGTAATGCAGGCACTTAAAAAATGTGTGTGTGTGTGTATGTGATGTTTGATATGATTTGATTTGTCTTCTTCATGCCGTCGAATGCGTCTTAGCACCCCAATTTCGTCTATAAGAACTCACAATGTTAAAGCGTCTTGACTTTGAAGTAGTCAGGATGGGTGACCAGTAGGAAGTTTCTTAGTGAGCCTTGCGTGAGTGAGGACAAGCGTCTTTGGAAAAGACTGGTGGTGGTTTGTGAGGTCGATCTGTCCAAATCTGGCATGGCGACCGGTGCGCTCCGAAGATGGTATCGAGCAAAAGCCGTCGAAATTGGCGGGAACTAAGTGCTATGCGGCACAAAGTGCGGACTCTTGAGGCCGTAGGAGCAGCACTTCTGGAGTGCAGCGCGCGGATGGTGCGGTCTGGATGTGTTGTGGCTCAGCGAGGGCGTTAGTATTTAAGTGGGGGAAGTTGTAATACCCGACCCATGAAATGTGTGTGTGTGTGTGTGTGTGTGTGATATGTTTGATATGATTTGATTTGTACTACTTATACCGTCGAATCGTCTTAACTTCGGGCTAAATGCATAAAACTCGTTAGCCGTCTTACGACTGAGATAATTAGGATGGGTAATGCAGCTGAGATTTGCTTAGTGAGCACGTGAGTGAGGACAAAATGTGTTGGAAAGACTTCGTGGTGGTTTGTGAAATTCAAACCGTGGAAATCTAATAACGTACCGACCCGGTGCGCCGGGCAGGCGTGCAGATGGGGAGAAGATGATACGACCGATCTTGAGTTTGGCGATGTCGAAGAGAGAAATGGAAAAATGAATTTTTTTTTAAGGGAGGGAATGAAATTCGGCAAAACAAAGAAAAAATAGAAGATGATGAAGTGTTGTGATGATGTGGAAGATAAGCGTGCAAGATATTTTAAAAAACCTGAGAGTCCGTTCGTTCGGTTAATTCTCGCTTATCGTGCCACAAATCCTCCACGAACCCGTTCAAAGATAAAATTCTTCTGCGGCAAGCAGCTACTAAATTATAAAGGTAATTCGTGAAAAAATTTTGCGAAATAATATTATCGCCGAAATTAATTATCTTATCCGGGTCCCCTTGCCGACGAAAAAAGTGAGTAATTTTTTTTTTTTCATAACGAGTTGTCTGACAAATTCACGATAACTCCTTTTCAACATATTTATCTTGTGCCAAGTGGCTCCTTCATCAGCATGTCGTCCACGTAAAAGGTAGAATTCGTAGTCTTTTCGAACCTCACTCGTAGCAGTGAGTGAGTGGAGTGCCATCCTACGTAAACTTTAGCTTCTTAATTAAAATTATCAAAGGTTATGTTCATTTGCCTTGGAGCTTGTTTCAAGCCATCTGGCTCTTCCGAAGTTTGCAGACCAAATACTCTTTTCCTTTAACCTCAAGCCTTGAGGTTAACCATCAGATATTTCATCGGATCGCCATGTAAAAAAAGCGGTTTTACATCCATTATTGAGTCGCGGATTATCCCTTCTTTACCCGGCCAAAACGATTCGATTGTCCACAAACGACGCGGTGAGAATATTTTAGTTTAGTCAGTACTTCGCCTGCTGAAACCCTTGTGACAATCGAGGCCTTGTAGCGTTTACCATCTTTGTTCTTCGCGATTCGATAGACATTTGTTACAACGATATTCTTTTACGGCTATTCGGCGGTTTAACCAACTCCACATGTCATATTTGTCATTAATGACTCCGTTTCCTCTTTCATTGCTAACTCCGCTTAATTGCATCGGCACGTTATGCTAACCCATCATAAGCTAACGGGCTGCGCTGTCGGTTAGCAATAAGTTAGCGAGATGGAGAATACCTTTGAGTTGATGCGCTTGCTCTTTACGATTTTACGGGACACAGTGTTTACATCTCTTGTATAGTATCAGAGTAACACCAAATCCCTCAAACCTCTTCTTCATCGATACTTAACCTCTTCGGTGGCATGTCAATGAGATCTTGAGATTATTTTCTGGAGTAGGGGCATGATCTAGATTATACTGCATTTGGAGGAAAACAAGTACATTTTCACCAAGGGATTTAGATATTTACTCACTTATTTCTCAACTTTATACAATACATCTTTATATAATACCTCTTCATTAAAGATCGCATCTTTTACTACGTATAATCCTTTGAGTTCGTTAAGTCATAGAACCGATATCCCGTCTGTGTCCTTACATAACCAATAAAATAACAAATGCTAGATTTGCATCAAAACATTTCTAGCATTTGCATCTCGTGAACATATGCTACCTTGACGAATACTCTCGGGAAAGATAAAGTTTACGCTTGAACTCCAAACTTCTTGAATTTTAAACTCACAGGAATTTGGTCACCATTAATCAAGAAAATTGCGGTATTGATTGCGTCGGCCAGGTATGCGAGGTAATCGAGAATGTAACCTACATACTCGAGCACTCTCATTTAGTGTTACGTTTCATTCTCGGCTACTCCATTTGTTGGGGTGTTCAGAATAGTCTTACGCATTACGATTCATTCTCGGTAGCGATTATTGTTTGAAATCGCTATCATATATTCACCCCCGTTATCGTCTCGAAATAACCGCTTCGGTCTGGATTACCGACCATAGCTTTCCGGTTCTTGAGGATTCCGTAAACTTGATTTGTGTTTCATGAAATAAACCCAGGCAACCACCTGGATTGCATCGTCGATAGAGGTTACATAATATAGGTGAACCTCACATGAACTTGACGGTGTAGGTCCCCGTAAATGCAGTGTGAACTAAGCTTTATCGGACTAGAGGCTTGAAGGCCGAGGTTTTTATGGCCGGCCTTGCTGCTTTAAAACCTGTGACTCTCCACCGGATATGATATGATCAGCGGGCTTCGTCGAGGTATTAAATTATTGAGACAAGCAATTCCGGCCTTTCACCGTAAATGTGACCCGATAAACGTACCCTGACTTTGTCTTACCGGAACTTCGGCCCGGCAACTGTCATGCCCCGAGAACCTCGATTGGTCTGGCGTTCCCGTCTTACGACCACAGGGCTATAGTCGTTGCTCGCGTACTCTTTCCGATTGCGTACTTTGAAACGTTGATAGCCATCTCAATCAAGCGTACTTGAGATGATCTTTTATGACTTTGGTACGTATACCCGGCTTTTATCGATTTCCATGTAGAACCGTTTGGCAGTTTGAGTTAACATCTTAGTACCCCACCAATCTTCAATGGTTCACCGTCAATGAAGATGAACAGTCACGTAATCTCCTTGGAGCTATATAATTAAATCATTATATCCGACCCAGGTGTAGTATGAAAGCGATCTTTGAGGAATCCCAAAATCAGAAATTGTGAGCGATCAAAGCGACAAAGTAGTGCATGCAAGTGATGAAATTGACAACATTGACGTCGTGTATGTTGTTGTCGAACCTCCGAGCTTTCTTGATGCTTAAATGTGACTTCTTGCCATGACCCAAGTATTTTCAGGAATGCGTCATACGTCTCGACTTACTCCTTCACCGATTTTGACCTCCGTTTATCACTTGCTATTTCCTACGTCGGGATTACTGCATAACTGCGTTTAATGCGATTCTTATCTCCCAGTATTAGTCTTGCGAACCTTCCAGGACAAACGGCGTTCTGCTTGTTACCTTAAGCTCAGCTTGCTCATTACCTCTGGCGTTTACTAAGCTGCGGCCTCGTCGAACCACGACTATTTGAAAGCGAAGATGCGTGAATATTACTTGTAACTCATCATCAAAATTCACGGCTTGTTAGATAATTGGTTTATCGAACTATTGAAGTCATTAAGGTGCCTTGTTATGGGAGTATTTTACGACGTCGCTTAGAGTGAAGCAATTTCTTCGTTAATTAAATGCTTATTGTTGGTACGATGGCTACCATCTATAAATTTGTTAATGCTTGCATGAGACCTTTTGTTGTAGTCTCGCAGCAGCATTTGGCAATGCGTTTACGGACAAGCGTAGTGCGATCGCGCTAAGACACATCCGATGCAACTCTTTCGAATTCTTCACCATCAATCTTCTCCGGTATCGGCACAATGGTTTTCTTGTTTTTTACCATATAGATAATCCGCCATATTCTCTTCGATGCGAGAAATCTATCGTCGAAAACTGCTCACGGCATGTGTAAATCGCTCCGCCGTTCTTGACATTGATCTAAGTTTCAATCGAACTAGCTTTAACACGGTGTTGTGATTATGGCTAATCCCAATCACCGAGCCTAAGCAAGCAATGATAGCGAAGTAAATTGCGGAAAAATAAGCGACACCTGGAAATTTTATCAGATTCCTCCCGATGTGAAAGAGTGCGTCACTTGTTCTTTGCTATGAAATCTACTAAAAATCAAGAGCCGGAAGATTGATACGATTCTGTCCAATTTGAAACGCTCGATTGAGTATCTTTTTTATAACTTGATACGTCTTTGAAACTTTCAATCAAGCCAGGATGATGATTGATAATATTATAGAAGTTGTTTGTATGTTAATTTTTTGTGATAGAAACTTTATAAAGAAAAGCGCGTCATTTATAGGAAAACACAGCCTAAGCACAGTGAAAATAGGTAGCAAAGAGTCGAAACCGCGCCAGTGCGTGGCGTGCGAATCACCGAGACCCCGTCGAGCCGGGGTCTCGATGAGCCTCAAACGACTCTCGAAGGGCTCTCGAGCGACTCACATGCGGAGAGCCACGTTTTTAATTCATCAGCAGGACCCCATCGAGAGATCTCGGGGTCTCGATGCCCTCTCGATAATGATTTTCCACGGCCCAAAAATGCTCTTGACTTCAACATGTTATCCATGCAGATAGATGAATTCAAATCAATATTGCGAATATTATTTATCTATATTCGAATTAAGTATTCGTATTCGAACGAACACAGTAATATTGCATTCATATTCGGGTTCGTTATGACTCTATAGTATATTCGACTTAAAGATTACGTTATTAAGGTAAAATTGTTCGAATACGAATATCATATTCGAAATTCAGTTATTGGTTTGCATTCGTCATATTGCTACACAAAAGAACATCATAAACTTACACACTATAAATAATTAATAGGATTCGAAAGATATCTGAAATAGGTCTAAATTAGAGAAATATACAAAATAGACAAACAGCAAAGTAGACTAGCTAATAACAATGTTTGGGATCAGCAGAGAAATAGACCAACAAGAGTAACAAGATTCAAAATTCCTTTTGTGTTATATATGGATAGTTATATTTGGATCAATGTTATATTGGACTGGTCTGATGGAATTGAAAACGTGGAGTGAAATATTATGGTCCAAATAAATGTTAGGCTGGGATAGTATTTTTGTCCATATTATGTTTGACACCAACAAATATTAGCATTTTTAAATTTTATAATTTTTTGATAAGAAATAGGTTTATTAATTTGAATTAGATTTAATTTTATTAGAAGCTATTTTAATTTTAAGGCGCTTTCGTTATGCTTATAATTGAATGACCTGTCTTATTTGAGTGCTCTCCATTTTCGCTTTAATTTTAAATTCTGATATGGTGAAATATTTATATTATTAACCAAAATCTGGCGTTGAAATGAAGCAATATTCTGATGGAAATGAAGCTATTTTATCACTGTCTTAAATATGGATTCTTAAAGAGCATAAAGGGACTAAAAATCACATAAATATCTTTCTTCTTACTTATTCTATCTACTTTATCGCAGTACATTATCTAGCCTTATTTCAAAATAGTGTTGGGTTTGGGAGTGAAATAGTATTTTATTAAAAGCTTCACTGTTCTGGGAAGTGTAGTAGTTAAGAAATTTTATTAGAAATGGCTGTCGTTTAAGCATTCTTATTAAGGGATGTGTGTATAGTGTTTACCCCCTTATCCCTGTTTCAAAGTTGGTTTCTCATGTATGTTATTTGGATTGCCTACTGATTATGACTCTCTGGTGACATCTATTTATGCCAGAGCGACTCCTATTAGGAATTATCCAACTTACTTCTCACAATTGAAGCTAAAATGAATCAGAAAGCTGAAGCTGAAATTTCTGTGAACATGGCTACTAGAAATTATGTTGGTCATTCTGGAAAATCTTTTAAATCTAGATCGTATCCAAATGATTCCATCAATTCTCAAAAGTCATTCGTCCGAGGCAGGCCAGATTAGCAATTCAGGTCATCCAATGATCAACAGTTCAAACAACAACAAAAGCCTAGAGTTTTCTATTAGATTTGTGCTAAGCCTGGTCATTCTGCACTCAAATGCTATCAGAGGTTCAATCAGGTGAATTTATTGAAGCTTTATGAGTCGAAGATGCGTGACAGGAGGGAAGGTTGTGGGGTGCGGGTAGGGGGTGGGGTGTGTTAAGGAAAAAGAGTTAGTCACTTATCTTTAGTGTTATGGATAAAAACGATCGTTTTACTGTGATATAATCGTTTTAATATATATATTTTAGGGGTAATATAGTCGTTTATTTATATTGTAGTGAAAGTGGAGTATAGAGAAGGTCGGGGTATGCAGAAAATTAAAATAGATACGGTGCAGAACATAGATAATATCTGAGGAGTCTTTCATAAAATTAAAATAATTCGGGAGCCGCGTAAAAAATTAAATTATAGTTGGATCTCAGCAAATAAGCCTAAAATACATTGTATTATCAAAGGGAGTATTTGTCATTACATGAATATATGCAAAATGAAAATAATAATGTATTAATCCTTATTGTATTACTCAGCATGTGTATTAATACATGTAAATTCTTAAAATCCAGAAATTAAAATAGCATTCTCATGCTAAGCATACTAATAATTATAAATCATAATACAATTACTATTATCCGACAATAATACAACTACTATTGTAAATGATAATCATCAACTAGTAATACTATTGTTTCTTATACTATCTGAGTATAATGGAAGCTAATACTATTGTTTACTACGGAGTATATTATGAGGTCGGTGTCTATATAGTATAATCTGATAATACTATTTCAGTCATTAATAGCAAGATTCAGGTTAATTTCGATAATAATATTAATTAAATGCAAATATATTGGAGTGAATTAAATTTATAATTTAGTAAGTAATGCTTGGGGATAATTCGAGTTAAGTTAGATGGGTTAAGTGGATTCACCGTTAATTGATTCGACGATTCGGGCACAAACTCTGTCATGACTTTTATGAGCAGGAGTTAAATGAAACAAATCTCAAATCCTTGCTCGTCCTTTGATAACTTAAATATCACCAAATCGTCTTCTCGCTTCTACGCTTCTTGGGTTGGCGGGGCCCCGTTGGAGCAAAAAGCCAGATTTTTATAGCCCGTTTCTTCGCTTGTTCTTTAATAAAGATCGCCGAGTTAATTGTTTGGGCTTCCCCGACATGCTCTACAAATTTGAGGTAAGAAAATAGAGTTTTAGTTGATTTTAAGGTTGACTTTTGGCGTAAACTTAGATTTATGATGATTAAGTTGGTTATGGGTTATGATGTATATAAGTGAGTAATTCGCTGATTTGAGGTTGTTTAAGGGCGTTTGAGATGAGTTGACTTTTTCTAGTTCAGTTGACTTTCTTGGTTGATATTTTTCTAAGACTTTAAATGTGTAGGGAGTTTAATTGGGGCCTTATTATAATGATTGTGATGTTAAAATGATGATTTAAAATTGATTAAAGGGAGTTAGGTTGAAAAGTGTGATTTGTAAGTTGAGTTATAATTGATATTTTGGAGTATAGATTGTTAATTATGGAACTTGAGGGTTAGTAGAATGACTTATAAGTTGATATGAAATGTTAAACTAATAAGGTGGAATTCTAAGCGGGGGAACCCGATTAGGTTGTGTCAGGGGCGGGGTTGTTATTTCGTTGTTTTATCGAGTCATTTTAGGCCAGTTTAGGAAATAGTTCCACTAAGAGTTGGTAGTGTATCGTCTAGAGGCACTTAAGTATAGTAATTAGATGTGATTAAAGGTGTCTTGTGAGGCGTTGATCGTGGAAAGGCGATTCTGGTGATTGTGTTCGCGAGTTTTGTGGTAGCTAAGCGAGGGAGGTGAGTACTTATCTCACGGGTGTTACTTTATGTACTTACTTTAAATTGTGTGAACATGTCCTTGTAGTATGATTATGTGAGAATGGTATACATGTAATGGTTGTACGATTATGTGTGATTCATTTGTGTGAGCCATGATATGATTATGTGATTATGTTAGCGGCGTTGAGATTGCTTGAGGTAGTAATAGCTTGAACTCCCAACTTATATTCGTTTACGTGGCACTTGTCGGCTGTTGTATTCTGTGGCGCTTGTCGGCCTTTTGTGTTGGCCTTGTCGGCACTTTTAATTATGTTTGTGGCGCTGTCGGTGGTTGTGATTGATTCTGATTGTGGGATGTTTTTATTTTGTGTGCTTTAATATTGTTTGGAGTAGAGTAGTTGGTTTGGAGTTATGCGTGACTTTGAAATTGACTTGAGTATTAGGATATGACCATTATAGTTGGGATGATTAGGGGTTAGGTGACTCCCTCGCTTGGGATGTTGGCCTTCTTCTTTATCTTAGTGTATAAGTGCGGTGTGCTTATATACTTAGTGTATAAGTGCGGTTTACTTATATACTTGAAATTAATATAGAATGCGGTTGTCCTGCTCTTCGGTATAAGTGCGGTGTGATTATCGATTGGTCAGTGCTGCGGGTAGGCGGATTGAACATATGCGCGTTAGAGGTTGAGTATAGTCATTGGAGATATGACTAGAGTTATATGTCGTTGTTAAGTTTCTTGAGTTCTTTACGGGTGATTGTGTCTTTCTTGAAACTTTCTATTATATCTCATATGTGATGCGAGACTTTCTTTGGAATTAGGTTGTATGACCTTATTGGGTAGTACTGGATATATATATATATATATATATATATATATATATATATATATATACTATATATATATATATACATATTTTATTCATATCATAATATTATGCGACTCGTTCATTATGATTTAAATTTCACTACGTGTTAAGTAATTCACTTTCAGGCTGCGAACTACATACTTTTTAAACATGGGCATTTCATTTGTGCCGGTTGGCGGTGGCGATTGAGCGAGGCTGTTGGAGAGTTGTTCAGTGACTAGGTGGCGTGGTTGGTGAAGATCCTCGTAGTCGTTTTGATGTGTTGTCAAGCGATTTTGATTGTTGTATTTTCCTTTTCAAACTTTGGCGTTGTCGGCGATTATTTTGTATTGAATACAATGTTATTCTCTGTTGTAGCACTTGCCCGACATTATTGTCTTTTGGGATATGTTGTGTATATATATATATATATGAGTTGGTTGGTTGAATCTGGCACGATGGATTATGAATTTTAAAAGCGTTTTGGTTGAAGTTTAATTGTAATCAAATTTTTGGATGAAAGCGAGTTGTTAACTTTAAGCCCAAATTGTCTGCATCGGTTTTTTTTTTGGTGTTTGGTTTCAGGATTATAATGATTCTCGCGCCGGGCGGCGGCGCAGGGAGGCGGAGTCGTTACGATTTTGGTGTCGGGCGTGGGTTTTCAATTACTTGGGTTATACGTGTGGTTGTGTGTCGGCTTGCTTTTCTTTGAGTCGTTGTGAGTGTGTCTTTTTGTAACAATCTGAGTCTTTTCTTTTGTTGCGTAATTTATTGAGGATGCACACGCCCGAGTCGTGGAAGGAGTAAGCGAGAGTGCCGAGGTAGAGCCGAGGCCCCAGTAGGGAGGCATAGGCTGTCGATAGTCGGCGTGGACGGCAAGGGTCGGGAGGTGCGTGCTTGAGCATGTTGAGGAGGAGGAGGCGAGCCTCGTAGAGAGAGTGTAAATGCTCGGTGGCGAGCGGCGGAGGTAATTCGAGGTAAGTTGTTTGTCGGTTTTACGAGGGATCCTCCGAGTTTCCCGGGGAGATACGCCCGAGCTGTGGTCGTCGGGCGCGGTCGTTTTTTGAGCGATGGAGAGCAACAAGTGAACCTATAAAACTGCGAGAGTCTCCGTGCGGTGGGAAGGCTGTGCGTCTTTGGCTGCCCGAGCAGCGTCATGTTTCTGAAGCTTGGCTAATACTGAAAACAATGAAAGGCTGTCTTGGCTTTAAACGAAAAGGCGGCCAACGAGGTTCGAGGCTCGATGTGGCGATTCGATGATATATGCCGACTAGTGCTGATGTTTATCGATAAGCAGCCGTCGAGGGATGGGTTGGCGTGGGCTCGCCAGATGTGATGAACTACTGGATTTCCATCTTTATGAAGAATGCAACTACAGATGAAATAATTGCTGAAGCAGGCAATGAATCGGCATCGACTTGAACTTTAAGTTGACAGGCTTCCCAGAGATTCGAGCGAAGACAACGAAATT